>PVIH01010033.1:0-78241 GCA_004025045.1 Sigmodon hispidus
AAAAAAAAAAAAAAAAAAGGGGAGTTAGCACTCGGCCGGATACCTGAACTGAATTCCTGAGTCCAGCCCTAGAACTCAGAGTCTTTCACTATGATGGGCCTGGTCTTGTTCAGGTAATCATTTCTGCTGTGAGTTCAAGAGCACAACAACCACGTCATGCCTGGAAGTCAGCATCACACAGTCTCCTCTCCTCCATTGCTCTGCATGTTGCTTCTGTTCCTGCAATGATCCCTGAGCCCTGGCCAGGAGTGGTAGAGTCCCATATAAGCCAAGAACTCTACCATCACCCCTTTCAACTATTCTCTTTAACTTTGTTATAGTATGAATTAAAAATAAATTTGGGCTAACTTGACAGTTTTAATTAATAAAACCATTTATTATTTTGCCAATCCGTATGATGTAAACAATGTTAAAACACAAGCATATATAAATGGAGTACAAACATAGTCACAAAGAAAAATTTAAAACACTCCAGACTTTGCAGCACCTCTCAGTTTTAGGTTAGACTGCTGGTCAGATCACATTTTAATAACATTAGTGACTTTTTAATTCAAAAGCTATATTTTCAAAGACATGACTTTGATATGACATAGAAGACTTTTGATCTTAGAGACATAGAGCCTAGACTGGTTACTGATGAGGCTTTAAGCAGGCTGAGCACATAGCAACATCTTGATTTTTAAGTCTTTTTTGCCTTTAGTTTAAATTGAACAAGATAAGAACTTTGGCAGACTTGTCTTTAAGAAGAGCAGGTAGACAGGCAATGGTTCTTCCTTCTGTTCCTTTTCTGTGAACATAACCTGAGCAGGCCGAGCCATTACTCCATTTCTTGTTCTTATTCTTAATGTTCTAACTATCTGTTAAAATGTATCTTAGAAAGGTAAGACATTAATTATTACTGTCTCAGAACTTAGTAACTGTCTTAGTCACCTTTCTATTGCTGTGAGAAGACACTGTTACCAGGGTAACTTAATAAAGAAAGCATTTCATTGGGCTTACGGTTTCCAAGCATTAGAGTTTATGATGGTGGAGCAAAGGCAGGGTGGCGGGAACAGCTGAGAGTTTACAGATTGATCTGTAGGCAGGAAGCTGAATGGGACATTGGAAATGCCTGGACTATCTTGAGGACTCAAAGTCCACCAAGAGATCTTTCCAGTGACACACCTCTTCCAAAAAGGCCACACCTCTAATGCTTTCCAAGCACTTCCATCAACTGGTTCCAAGTATTCAAACACATGATCCTATGGGGGCTGTTTATATTCAAGCCACCACAAAATATATACATAAACATCTCTATTATGTACAGGATAAAGCTTCCTACACCATGAATTATATATATATGTATATGCATATATATACATATGTATATATAGTCAGTATTGTATCTGTTATAGTCCTCATTATTCAAAGTAAATTACACATGGATATATGATAACTATGTATCTATAATTTTACATAACAGTTTAAATAAAATTATACAGTTTACATTCATATATTAAAAAAATTCTTAAAAAGAAGTCCCTAAATATTTTCCCAATAAAGATCTACAACTTACATTGACACTCTTGTGACTTGTCCTCTTTGCTAGCTCTATGCTTATCACTCCTGACAAGGATTGTTTACCCTCAGTTTTACATGCTCCTTACACACTCATTGTCTCCTTTGTGTATATGTGTGTGCCCGGGCACATGCAGAAGACATCCTCAGATGTGAGGCTTCAGACTTATTCACCCTTCGTCTGAGACAGTGTCTGCCCCTGACTTGAAACTCATCACATAGGCTCGGCTGGCCAGCCAGTGAACCCTAGACTCCAGCCTTTGCTCTCCAGCACTGGGGTTAGGAGCATGTGTTACCATGTCTGGCTTTTCCATGTGTGTTCTGGGATTAAACTTGGATCCTTGTGCTTTTAAGGCAAGCACTTGCCAATGATCCGAGTTACTTTTTTATCACCATGACAAAACACTGAACAAGGTAACTTATAAAAGGAAACATTTAATTTGTGTCTCATTGTAGAGGATTAGAGTCCATGACCATTATGGCAGGGAGCATGGCTGTGTTGTACCCCTGTAGAGGGACCCCCAAAGACCACCAGGGAGCTGGATTCGATGTAAACACATGAGGATCAATTTATTGTTATGGACGGGTTCAAATGAACCCTGACTGAAACCCTTTGTTTGGACACAGCAGAAGGTTTTGGCCAAGAGCTCAGAGGTGAGGGGGTTTTTTAAAGAAAAGCATTCGTGTAAGCCAGGTGCTACATGTTTTGGCATTTCAGGATTAGGCAAAGGGGCGTGGGGTTCAGCAACCATTGGCTACATTTTTTGGTGTGAACCCAAGCCCTGAATCTGCTGGCTGAATTTTTCAGCACTAAACTAACTTTTGAATCTATTGGCTGTTAGGCGCATTCCTGAGATTCTTTCCAGACTCAGAAGACCTGGGCCCTGTCCTCAGGCATTAAATGCTCTTTTCCTGAAATGAAGTTTTATAAAGATAAATCCATGCCTTCACAGCTGCAGGCAGGCAGGAGTGGAGAAGAGGAGGTGGGGGAGGGGAAGAGGAGGTGGAGAGGAAGAAGGGAAGCGGGAAGGGGAGGGGGAGGGGAGGAGGGAGAGAACTGGGAATGTTGTGGACTTTTAAAACCTCCTCTAATAAGGTGGGACCACTTAATCCTTCCTAATCCACCAGCTGGGGAATCAAGCATTGAAATCTATGAACCTACGGGGTGCCTTTGTCATTCAGACCACCCCCCTAACTGAACCATTTCCCAGCCCTATTGCTTTAAGGAGTCCGTATACCCCCAACTCACTTTTAAATCAGAGATAGCATTTTTAACAAACTAAACCAACAGAAGCTATATTTGTTAGAGAATTGTGATTTTATGATTTTTATTATTAAGTTGTAATTTAGGGAAATAAATGACTGAACTGTAAGGAAGGGCTAGGGAACAGAGGACAGAGACCAAGTTACAAGTATGCTGGATACTTCCTGTGTCATTGTAGGAGGTAAGGAATGGCAAAGACTGAAACTCACCTAGTTTGACGGTGAATTGTAATAAATGTCATCAGAGTGCATTTGCTGTAACTGCAGATGCAAATGAAAGGCTGGTAGGAGGCCATTCATTTCATGTCTAGAAAGCTGGCCATCTGTCATGGACTAAACGTGTCTATTTGCATTTAAATTTCCCCCAATAAAAAATTATCTAAGTATTTATGAATGGCTATATACCTTTTATTTTTTAGGATTTTGGCATTGAGAAAAGGGAATGTTGAGTGAGCTTTGGCAGTAGGTGAATTTGCCTTTGATCAGGTAAGAGGTTCTGATAATTTGCTAAAAAGTCTTGACACCATGTCTCAGGAAGAGCACCATTTGCTGTGGACAGGAAAAGCATGCTCACCTGTGAAGCTGGGCCTTCTCCCTGCTCAAATAAAATAAGTAGAACCTGTGCCTAGGGAACCAGAAAATCTGAGTAAGGATGCTGAAAGAAGGAGAAAAGCCTCTGGAGATGTCGAAGTGAGACAAGAAAGGATAACTTCTTTTTAATTGTGTATCTAGTCTGAGAAAAAAAGCAATGTGTTTGTGATTGATGTGACACTTACAGTCCCCAACAGGGACAAACGAGGAAGTACTCAGGAAGCATTGGTGCTGGAAGGTAAAAGGGAGAAAGGAGGAAGAGCTTAGGAAAATGACTTGGGAGCTGAGTTCAGGAAGAGAGGTCAGATTTGGAGGGCTCACATGTGGGCGCTTTAGATTTAAAGAGACATGTGGAGGGGATGGGGGTGGAGTGGGGGAGAGAGGGGAAGGGGAGCGGGAGGAAGGGAGGGAAGGGGAACTGTGATTGATATGAAAAATGAAAAAAGTTAAAATAGAATAAAAAAAATAAAGTGGGCTTGTGAATGGATGTGGATGTCTCAGGATGAAGGAGTTATTGAGATGCAAAGGAGTGTTCTGGACCTTGACTTGGACAGAATTTGGCCTTGACTTAGTGTGAGAGGCTGAGTATCTGGGATTTAGGGCATTATTAAACTGAATGCTATGAATCCAGCTGGAACCAAAGAGGGTAAACTTAGCTCAAGAAACCCCATTTTGTATTCTAGTAGCCATTTTGTACTATAGAGGTGAAGGACCGTGGGTTCTAAGGCTTGACCCAGGCATTCAGTTCAGGTATTCAGCAGAGCACAAACCATGAGAACAAGGAACTAAAAGTCTGAAAGTCTGTCCCAGGAAACAGAGTGACCCAGCCCAGATAGCCGTAATCAACTCAGTTAGGACATAATGGTCTGGTTGAACCTGTGATTAAAATACCAGAAGTTCCAAGCAGAATAGCGGTGACCAACACCCGGTTGTAAAAGCCCCCTAACCAGCTGGTCTTAAGGCAACCCCATGACCACTGTGAGCAACCTTATGACTTTGAAGTATGACCTTTAAAGTGACCAATCATGTGTTGCCCCAGTTGCTATGGTGATTTTATGGTCTTAGCCTTTAAAAGAGATATAAGATTGCTACTCCCTTGCTTCCCGAGGCAGGGAGGTAGCCCGTCTGCAGACGAAATAAACCTCTCATGTTATTTTACATCAACGGCCTGGAGTCTGCGTTCTTGGGGCCCCCCTTCCCGAGGATAGTACCCTGAGTCTGGGGTCTATCAGAGGTAAAATAGAGTTCAATTTCATATTCCTGGCAGGGGCTTGCCCAGTTCCAAGAAAAATAAGCTAAGCACTAAGGATGCCTGGATGATCCAACTCTAAGGCAGTAAAATGGCCACCCCACCCGAGTGGGGGTCTAGGAATGTTAAGCTGTAAAAAGTCTCTAAGCCAATCAGCAGCACACTTGTACCCTTGACCCCAAGTAACCCTGCCTTATGGTTTTTGCCTATAAAAAACTTGTGTAACTTGGGATACTCAGCACTTCCTTGCATTGCACATTGGGTGCAGGTGCGGGGAATAAGCTCCCTGCCTGGCTTGTATTACACTGACAATAAACCTTGCTGTTGCATTTCTGACATCTCTGTCTCTGGTGGTCTCTCTGGGGAATTGAGCTTTTACAGGAACCTTTAAAAATTTTGGGATAAAATTAAAAATACCTCAGCTAAGATTCCTTCTTTCTAGATGACTCTAGTTTGTGTCAAGTTCACAGAAATGAATCAGAGCAGGCTGGGCTGGGATTCCCTTCAGGATGCCCGAGCTTCTGAGCTTTTGTTGGTCTGTGGGGAAAGTGAATTCATAGAGCGTGAGAAGCTCATGGGGGAGGGAACACAGGCAGCAGGCTACTGTTGGGAGCAGGAAACTCAAGATAGAAAATGGGGCTTCTCAGAAATAAAGAGAAGGTGGTGGGATGCAGCTCAGTTGTTAAAGCATTTCTCCAAGGTGAATGAAGTTGAGCATGCCCTGGTTTAGTCCCTAGCATCACATAAACTGGGTATGGTTGCACATACCAATAATTTCAGCACATAGGAAATGGAGACAGGAGGATTAGAGGTTCAAAGTCATCCTCGGCTATGTGGTGAGATGGAGACCAGCCTGGGCTTCTTGATACTCAGCGTTAAACACAAGTGAAGCTTGTAGGGAACATCCTTTATCTTATAAGATATTCACTATGGTTTCTGAGAACTTTGAAGGAAAGATGATGCCCCCTTTCCCCAGGGTTTCCCTATGTAGCTCTGGTTGTTCTATAGATCAGGCTGGTCTTAGAATCACAGAGATTACCTCCTTCTTCCTCTGCCTCTTGAACATTGGGATTAAAGGCATGCATCACTATACTTGGCACGCTGAGAGGTCTTCAGCTAATCTGGTAGCTAAAACCCAAACATCAGTCTGGCCTTGAACTCCCAGGAAACCCACCTGTTTAACTTCCTGAGTGAGTCCCGCAGGCTCAATTACACCAGTTGATGAGGTGATTTTTAACTTCATTTGTTTTATCTCTCTTTAGGAAATGAAATTTAATAATATAAAATTAAGAAACGTATGAAGGAAGCTTCTCATTAGTGTGAGATTTTAGCTGTTCCTGCTCCATCAGAGAATAAATCTTATATAATTCTCATTTTCCTTCCCCAATGTGATATAATCTAAGGATATCCTTGAAGATTTTCTCTCTCCCTCTCGCTCTCTCTTTTAAAATTTTCTTGATAAAAGATACAGTAGAAAAAAAAAACCACTTCTTTTTTTTTGAGACAAAGTCTCACTGTGCAGTCCTGGCTGTCTTGGAACTTGCTGTGCAGACCAGGCTGGCCTCGAACTCACAACACTGTGTCTGCCTCTGACTCGAAGAATTAAATGAACTAAAGGCCACCATGCCTGGCCACTGAAGGCAATTGTAAAGTGAAACAAGTAGGATTTTAGATATGATAATAGTGACGCTAAGGCCTCCACAGTGATAGATGAATGGGTGGTAGCCCGTGGTACATCATTCTGAGGATATTGTGATAACGTGAATGTCTGATGGAGAAAGGTAGGCAGGCAGGTTCATGTGTGAGTACATCTGTATCAGAACCAAATGTTCTCCTGTCTTGGGTATGTTCAGTTTTCTTTCCTGATTAAATTCTAATGAATTGAAAATTAATTGGATCTTCAAATTTCAAATCTCTTTCCAGTTTTGTCTTTGGGATTATGGTTCTATATCTTTCAAGACTATAAATATTTTACCAGCTTCAGCAGAGTTATGAACCCACTAGGTTTTGAAATCATGCCTGTCACTGGGAGTTTGATATTCATGAGATGAAGTGCAGCCAGCAGCATTAGCATAAGATTATGCCATTCTTTTTTTTTCTCCATAAAATCATACAAGACACTGTTGCATACATAGGGAATTAAGTAGAAGAAATGTAGATGGTGTCTTTTATTTCCTCTGTCTTTTAAGCAACTTTAAGGGAAAGGGGTTTATTTTAGTTCTAATGTAAGGTCACAGTCCACTGTGATGGGGGAAGTTGAGGCAGTAGCTGAAGCAGCCAGACATATCACATCCGTTTGTGAGTGTCTGTGTTAACTACTGACCACTGCCCACAACCTCTTCATAGGCGATCTGAGAACTGCACTAATCTGTGGCTTTAGAAATCTGAACTTAGAGGGCGGTTTGATACTCTTTCCATTTAGCAGAATGATGGAGGTGAGGTGGGGCCTGTCAACTCCCCAATGACATGTTCTTGGATAGATTTTCAGTGCCAGGTATGGGCCTTAAAGCTAATAAAAAAGTTGTTGGTTATCTCTATAACACATGTACCACTGTTGTGTCCATTGCGACACCATCTACACTGGTTATTATTCTGGCTTCCAAGGCTCATAACTGAGGAAGACTGTGATGACTCCCCCTCAAAACCCCTGTTAGCCTACATAGTATTTTCCAAGTACTATGGAAGGTAATCAGGGAGAAGGAATCTTCACCAGAGATGACCTGATTTCTTCATGTCCTGTGACCACTGCATATGGTATCTTTAGCAATAAGGTATTATCATTAAGTTCTGGTGTGCTCTCTCTTTTTTTTTTTTTTTTTGTCTGTTAAGATAAAGCTCGTCATCACAACATAAAATTTAACTTTTCATCAGCACAGCTTAACACTTGATATTTTATTTCTTGTCCCTGCAATGCCTAGTTCATAGAAGTGAGGCATCAGACCAGCCTGAGAGACTTCCTATCTTTCTCAACTATCAACTCCCAGTGCATTGATACAAGGCTGCAGACAGGCGGACAGTGGCTAGAGGAGCCCACTTGGGGTATATAGCACCCTCGCCTTCATTAGCAGTCAGAGCATAGACCTACAAAGGTTTTCCAGATATGCACTCTTTACTGTGAGCCAGCAGTGAAGGCAAGGGCTTTGACAAAGGTTTGCCAGCACTCACCATAACATTTGTTTGAGTGAGGGTTGGTCAAGTTTAGGAAAGAACAGGGTTTTCTCATAGGTGAGATGTCTTGGCTGTTATGAACTGGATTTTCACTTATTCTCTTTTTTTTTTTGATAATTAATGTATTTCTTTTATTTTATATCCTGACTGCAGTTTCCCTTTCTCTCCTGTCCTCCTCCCATTCCCTCCCCCATCCCCCCCCACTCCCAGTCCACTCCTCCTCTGGGTTCAGAAAGGAGCAGGCCTTCCCTGGGTGTCAATAAATAAATCATAGCATATCAAAATGAGGTTGGACGAAGCCCTTCCCCTTGTATTAAGGTAACCTTGTATGAAGAACAGGTTCCTGGAAGCCAAGCAAAGCATCAGGGTCAGGCCCTGCTCCCACCAATAACAGTCCCATAAGTAGATTAAGCTACATAACTGTCACACATATGTCGAGGCTCTAGGTCCCTGCAGGCTCTCTAACTGTCAGTCCAGACACTGAGCTCCTATCAGTCTTTCTGGATCTGGGTTACCTCACTCAGAATTATTTTTTCTAGTTCCATCCATTTGCCTTAAAATTTCCTGATGTCATTGTTTTTAACAACTGAGTAATACAACATTGTGTAAATATACCACATTTTCTTTATCCATTCTTTGGTTAAGGGGCATCTAGGTTGTTTCCAGGTTCTGGCTATTATGAATAATGTTGCTATGAACATAGTTGAACAAGTGTCCTTGTGATATGATTGAGCATCCTTTAGGTATATGCCCAAGTGTATTATAGTTGAGTCTTGAGATGGATCAATTGCTGATTTTCTGAGAAACCTCCATATTGATTTTTAAAGTGGCTGTGCAAGTAAGTTTACACTTCTACCAATAGTGGAGGAGTGTTCTTCTTGTTTCACATCCTCCAGCATAGGCTGTCATTAGTGTTTTTGATCTTAGTCATTCTCACTGGTATAAGATGGTATCTCAGAGTCATTTTGATTTACATTTTCCTGATGGCTAAGAATGTTGAACAATTCTTTAAGCATCTCTCAGCCATTTGAGATTATTCTGCTGAGAATTCTCTGTTTAGATATGTACCCTGTTTTTAATTGGATTATTTGTTTTCTTGGCCTCAAGTTTCTTGAGTTCTCTATATATTTTGGAGATCATCTCCCTATCAGATGTAGGGTTGGTAAAGATCTTTCCCCATCCTGTAGGCTGCTACTTTGTGTTACTGACAGTATCCTTTGCAATACAGAAGCTTTCAAGAGGTTCCATTTATTAGTTGTTGATCACAGTGTCTGTGCTACTGATGTTATATTTAGAAGTTGTCTCCTGTGTGTTCAAGGCTCTTTCCTATTTTCTCTTTTTTCAGTTTTAGTGTATCTGGAATTATGTTGAGGTTTTAGATCCACTTGGACTTGAGTTTTGTGCAGGGTAACAGATATGGATTTATTTGCATTCTTCTACATGCCATCATCCAGTTATGCCAGCAACACCATTTGTTGATGCTTTCTTTATTTTCTTTTTTTGAAGATGAAATCTTTTTAAATTTTATTTATAAAAGAGTATTTTTCCATGTATCCCTCTGCTCCCCATTACCTCCTCCCAATCCCTCTCAGTCAGCCTTCAGCCTCCCCCCTCCCCATCTCCTGATCCCTCCTACCCCAAAAGGGCAAGAAGTCCCAAGGTGGGTCAGCTCAGCATGGCACATCCACTCCAGGTAAGTCCAATTTCCTCATCCCAATTATCAAAACTGGATTAGGCACTCCTCTGCAGGGAATAGTCTTCAAGGTGCCAACCCATTTACAGGAACACAGTCTGATCCCAACCCTCAAGGCTCCACATTCTGTCCATGCCAATGGGCAGTCACTTACACTTGGAGGGCCTAGTTCCTTTCCCCTGATGGTTTTACAGTGGCTGTTCTCTATTCAGTTGGCTCCCCAGAGCTCCATCCAGCCATCTCTGTGGGACTTCTCACAATCCCTACCCCCTTGCGCATAAAGATTCTTCTCCCTTGCTCTCCAGCTGGAAGGGAAGCTCAGCCCAATGCTCAGCCATGTATCCCTGACTCTATTCATTGTTGGATGTAGGTTTTGTGCTGATACTTAGGGTGTATATTCATTTGATTATAGAGGAAGTCTTGTTGAGGCACCTCCTCCACTATTGGTTGGAGACCTAGCCAGGGACATCCTGTGTGTTCTTGGAGGTTTCCCTAGCACCTGGTCTATTTTCAACCCCATATTGAGTTTATCAAGATATCCATCTTTTTTTTTCTCCCTCGTTGTTGCTCCTCTCACTCAACCATCTCCTCCTCTCATGAATTATCCCCACCTCTTCTTGGTTGCAACCTGTTATGATCCCAATTTGCTAAGGAGATCTCCTCTATTTGCTCTTCCTAGGGGCATCTCTGGATGTCTCAAGTTCCTTCTGATCCCAAGCTGTTCAAGGGTGTGGTTTGCAGCTTGGGTATTCTTTGATTTTTACTGAAAGTCCACTTATGAGTGAGTACACCTCATGCCTAACCTCCTGGGCTTATGCTACCTCACTTGGAAAGATATTCTCCAAATCTATCCATTTGCCTTCAAATTTTAGGATATCATCTTTTTTTTTTTTTTTTTTTAACTGCTGAGTAGTATTCCATTGTGTAGATGTACCACAGTTTGTTAATCCATTCTTCAGCTGAGAGGCATCTAGATTGTTTCCGGGTTCTTGGTATTACAAATAATGCTGCTATGAACATAGTTGAGCTAATGCCATCTGGGTTGGCAGCCATGTTCTTTTAGTGTCTGTATAACATCTGACCAGGACCTTCTTGCTTTCACTGTTTCCATTGAATAGTCTGGTACTATTCTGATGGGTCTGCTTTTATAGGTAATTTGGCCTTTTTCCTTTGTAGCTCTTAGTATTTTTTTCTTTTTTCTGTATGTTTAGTGGCTTGATTATTATTGGAGAGTAGACTTTTTTGAGGGTCTAGTCTATTTGGTGTTCCGTAAACTTCTTGTATCTTTATAGGCATTTTCTTCTTTAGGTTGAGAAAGTTTTCTTCTATGATTTTATTGAAATTTTTTATGTGTCTTTGAGCTGCTATGCTCCTTCTTCTATTTTAATTATTCTCAAATTTGATCCTTTCATAGTGTCCCAGATTTCCTGGACATTTTGTGTTATGACTCTTTTGGTTTTAGTGTTTTCTTTAACTGATGTATCTATTTCCACTATTGAATCTTTCACTCCAGAGATTCTCTCTTCCATCTCCTGCATTCTGTTGGCTATGCTTGTATCTATGGTTTCAGTTTGTTTCTTTAGGTTTTCTATTTCCAGCTTTGCCTCATTTTGTGCCTTCTTTATTGCTTCTGTTTCAATTTTTAATTCCCAGAATATTTCTTTCACCTGTTTGTTTTCTTTTTCTTGATTTTCTTTATTTTCTTTCAGGGATTTGTTCATCTCTTCCAATTTTTTTTGTTTGTATTTTCTTCTATTTATCTAAGAGAGCTTTAAATATTCTCTTTTAAAGATTCTATTACCTTCATAAATTTGTTTTTTAAGTTATTTCCTTCTGTTTTCTCTTCATTGTTATGTTCGGGTCTTGATGTTGTAGAACCACCAGCTTCTTCTGGTGGTGTCTTGTTCTTTATATTGTTTTATGTATTCTTGCACTGGCATTTACCTATTGTTTCCTAGGTTCACTCTTAGTCAGCTCTTGATTGGCTCTTAGTCAGTTGTGAGCCAAGGGACTGTGTGTCTCCAGTAATTGCAGGGATTGGTCTTAGTTGGTTCTTAGTTGTCTGTAGGCCAAGGAGCTGTGTGTCTCCAGTTGTCTCAGGGATCATTCTTAGTTGGCTGTTAGTCAGCTGTGGACCAGGGGATTTCAGGATCTCCAGTTATCCATATGTGATCAAATACTTTCTCTTTTTTCATTTGTATAATTTTGGCTTATTTGATTTAGCATAGAATTCTACCAGACTTTCAAAAGGAGCTAATATTAATATGGTGTTGCATATTTAATAAAATCAGTCTAGAATATCAGAGAGAGGAAATAATCACAGTCAATTGTCACCCAGCCAACTTCTCAAGCCAAACAGGGTAAATGCTATCTTCATGGTTTTCAGTCTGACTGGTAGCTTCTACATAATCCTTCATTTCTACCTTCTCCTGCTTTATATATCTTTCTCTGCCCTGCTATTTTATGTCCTAGTTCAACTCTGTATCATAATCCTAGAATTAGGATTAAAGGTGTGATCTAGTACTACTTGGTTGTTAGGCCTTGAACTCACAGAAATACAGAAAGATCTTTGTATCCTGAGTGATGGGATTAAAAGCATGGGTCACTGCCCTCTGATCTTCACAGCTTGCCTGTGGGTGATTCTGTCTTCTGATATTCCAGACTAATTTCATTAAATATATCACCACATATCAATACTCCTCAAATTATTCCACACAATAGAAACAGAAGGAATGTTGCTAGTTCTCTTTATGAGGCCTCAGTCACTCTGATACCCAAATCACACAGACCCAACAACAACATCAAAAAAGAAAATTGCAGACCAATTTTCCTTATGAACACCGATGCAAAAATACTTGATAAAATACTCACAAACCATACCTAAGAACATATTAAGAAGATCATCTATCATGATCAGGTGGACTTTATCTCAGAGATGCAGAGATGAAAATTTATCAGTGTCATTCACTTTATAAACAAACTGAAAATAAAACCACATGACCATCTCAGATATTGAAAAAGCTTTTGACAAAATTCAGTACCTCTTCATGATAAAAGTCTTGGAGAAATCAGGGATATAAAGACATACCTAAACATAATAAAACAATTTACAACAAGCTGACAGCCAACATCAAATTAAATGGAGAGAAGCTTAAAACAATTTCACTAAAATCAGAAACAATTCAAGGTTATATTCAATATAGTTCTCAAAGTTCTAGCTAGAGCAACAAGACAACCAAAGGAGATCAAAGGAATATAAATTGGAAAAGAAATCATTATTTGCAGATGATATGATTGTATACATAAGTAACTCCCAAATTCTTACCAGGGAACTCATATAATTGATAAACGCCTTTAGCAACATGACTGGATACAAGATTAACTAAAAAAAAAAAAAAATCAGTAGGCCTCCTATATAAAAACAATAAATGGCCTGAGAAAGACGGTGCTCTTAACCGCTGAGCCATCTCTCCAGCCCCCAGTGGCCTGAGAAAGAAATCAGGTAAATAGTATCCTTCACAATAGTCACAAATTATGTAAAAGATCTTGGGGTAACTCTTACCAAACAAGTGAAAGACCTATATGACAAGAATGTCGAGTCTTTGAAGAAAGAAATTGGGGAAGATACCAGGAGATGGAAAGATCTCCTGTGGTCATGGATTAATGTAGTAAAAATGGCCATCTTATCTAAAGCAATCTACAGATTCAATGCAATACCCATCAAAATTCCAACACAATTCTTTTAACAGTCCTTGAAAGAACAGTACTCAATTCTATATAGAAAAACAAAAACCCCAGGATAGCTGAAACAATCTTGTACAATGAAGAACCTTCCAGAGGTATTACCATCCTGATTTCAATCTCTGCTACAGAGCTATAGTAATAAAAACAGCATGGTAGTGACATAAAAACAATCACACTGATCATTGGAATCATGCTCTGATTTAGAGAGACTCTCTCTGTCTTTTCTTTATCCACTGAATGAGATAAATTACCTTTTTAAGTGTGTTTTGTGGTGCTTTTTCTTCTGGTTATAACAAGATGTCATCTTGGAATTGTTCCCAGTAGCCAGGGTGACCAGGACAGATGAACATAATGATATCCAGGCCTATGGTAATGGTAATATAATGCAGCAATTTATACTTTTCTAGTTACCCCACTAAAGGAAAGTTGAGAGACTGTTATTTTAAATTCTGGCCATTGTTTCTTTTTCCTTCCCCAATCTGCAAATGGTCTTGAGAGAATCTAGATTATTATGAGCAGTGGAAGGTTTAGTAAAACCAAGATTTCATGTTGCAGCTTCCGTGCGGTCAACATCCATGATGGAGTAGGACTTTGTAGTGATATAACTGTTTTGAAATCATCTACACTTCTATAAATAACCCCTCACTCATGATCTATAAGCAGCCCAACAAATCCATTGTTCTCACAAAGGTGATCTTCAGTGAAATAAGACTTTAGTCTGTTATTGGTGTACATTTTGGAGTACACCAAAAGTTAATAACAGACGGCAAGGCTCAAACTACCAAGTTTTATGAACCAAGTTGTATGAAGTGTGAGGTGAAAATAATGTCTAGAGAGTACATTGATATCATGATGTAACTATGAAATTAACTGACCCACACTGAAAAAGTTCATGCTCAGGATACTTGTTTTCTCTATAGCAGTAACCCTTGCACCAGGGTTTTGATGAAAATCAGACTTTGGATTCTTCTGTGGTTTATAGACATTTCTTCAAGAGGAAATCTTTGTACACCTCACTGTTCCTAGATATACAAGACGGGCTTCCTCATGAGTGGTTCCATTCAGCTGCAATGTCCCTGGGAGTACACAATGGAGTCAGTATCTCAGATCTTTAGAATTAAATTATCTCCCTAAGGGAGCCTGATGAAAGAATAGACTGAAGAGATGGAGCTGTGTGTTCCTATTGTTAGTACTTGTTAAATTCTAACAGGGCTGTTCTCAACTGCCCAAATCATCTGTTTTGAGAAATAGTAAGTTGTAAATGAATCCTAAAAGACACACCTAAGCAATACATAAATCCAGGGTTGAAGTTCTTTATCTGCATGGGAAACAGGAGTTTAAGTTTCATAGCATTTTCTGTTCATTTTGGTAGGCCAGCTTAATGGCAGAAACTGATATAATATGGTAGATGTCAGGAACATTAGAAACCACAGGCATGTGATTTCAAAATACTCTTCTTCAAAAACATACATATTCTTAGATTGAGAAGACAGACCATCCAGTAAAATGATTGCTGCACAAACAGGAAGATGAGTTCTACCCCCCCAGAATCCATGTGAAATAGAGCCAGCCTGGGGAAACAAACTTACAATCTCAGTGCAAGGGAAGGATAGACACAGGTGGATCCTTGGGGCTTGCTTGCCAGCCAGCCTAACATAACTAGCAAGTGGAGATCAGCCAAGGCAGTGTAGATCTTGTCTTAAAGAGAAACAAGGTGGA
This sequence comes from Sigmodon hispidus, assembly GCA_004025045.1. Classification (NCBI taxonomy): domain Eukaryota; kingdom Metazoa; phylum Chordata; class Mammalia; order Rodentia; family Cricetidae; genus Sigmodon; species Sigmodon hispidus. The sequence goes on from PVIH01010033.1 coordinate 14,985, forward strand.
CAGCACCTAACGAATAGTGCTAGTTTGACTTCTGGTCTCCATGTGAATATGCATACATACATGTACCCACACACATATGTACTCTTCATGAGCATATATATGCACATATGCACAAATAAAATATATTTTCCCTTTTATTTTGTTTAGGATGACATTCATGGATTTGTACTGCCCACATCCAAGTAGACCTTAATCCTCTGTGAAATATTATAGACACACCCAGAAACCTGCCTCACTAATCTAGATGACTTTAAATCCAGCCAAGTTAACAATAACAAATTAACCATTGCAGTTCACTGTCAACTTACTTTGTGTATGTGTATGTTTGCATGTGTGCAGGTACAGACGTGTCAGGTGAATGTGTATGTACATGTACGTTTGGGTATGCATGTGGAAGCCAAAGGACAGTCTTGGTTATAATTCCCTCCCTCTCTTACTCTCTTTCTTGTTTCCTTTTTCCTTTCTTTCTTCCTGAGACAGCTCTCACTGGCTTGAGTTTGCCTATAGGCTACCTAGCTAGCAAACTCCACCCGTATTTACCTCACCAATGCTGGGGTTACACACATGCACCATTATACCTGGCTTTTTTTTTTTTTTTAATAGATTCTGGGGATTCAAACTTCTGACTTTAAAAGTTTCTGCTGAACAATTAGGTGTTATTCTGATAGATTTATCTTTAAGAGTGATTTAACCTTTTTCTCTTGCAGCTTTTAAAACCCTTTATTCTGTGTTTTTAAATATTTTAACCATAGTATGCCACAGGAAATTTCTGTTCCTGTCTATTTGGGGTACTATAGATCTCTCGTGTATGGGCATCTCTTTCCTTAGGTCTGGGAAATTGTTTTCCACAATTTTATTGAAAATATTCTTTACACCTTCACTATGGTGTTCTCTTTCTTTATTCAATGCACAGTCTGATCTTTTCATAGTGTGCCAGACCTCTTTTACTTTCTGGTCATATATATATATATTTTTAAATTGTCATCGATTTCTATAGAGTAATCCAATTTCTCTATTTGTCTTCCATTCCTGATCCTCTTATTTTCTACATGATCCATTCTTTTGGTAAGGCTTTCCACTGAGGCTTTTATTTGGCTTACTGAGGTTTTCATTTCCAACATAATTTCACTTGGGTCTTCTTCAAAAGTTCTAGTTCTATTTTCTTTTTTTTTCTAGTTCTATTTTCATACATTTATTCAACTCCCTTGTTTTATCCGTCTTCTTGTTTTATAGCATATTTGAATCTTTGAATTGTTTGAACATACTCATAATCATTCTTTTAAATTTTTCATCTGAAAGTTCCTCTAAGTCATTAGGTGCTGGTATTGTGTATGGGATTACTGGTTGTGGAAGAGACATGTCTTGTTTTTTTGTGATGTTTATGGTGATAGGCTGAGACTTGCAGATCTTTGGTTAGTTCATTGACTGGGTTTTCTTTCTTTCTTTTGCATTTTTATTTTTTTAAGATTGTTATCAACATCGTCCTTTGTTTTCAGTGGCAGTTTGGCAGTGTTCATTGGAGGGTTAAATCCTCCAATGGGTTAAGTACTATTCGTCTCTGTGACACTGGGAAATGGGGCCAGAAGCTCTAGTTTGAGTCTTCCTTTGACATATTGCCCTGTGTCATGTAGGACCTCCTACTTTGGCCTACAGATTTCCCTGTGAGTTATGGAAGCTGCATCACCCCTACACAGGTGGTCCTCAGTTGTATACAAAAACAAGATGACCCAACGATGGAGAACAAGTCAGTAATCAGCCTAGAGTTCCAGCCTTTGTTCCTACTTGAATTTCTGTCCTGATTTTCCTTAATGGATTGTGATTGGATGCTTTAAGTCAAATAAACTCTTTTATCCCAAGTTGCTTCTGGTCGTGATGTTTATCACGTCAACAGAGAAATAGACTAAGACTTTATGGTTCAGGATGTGTCTCTCCCTTGGTCCTGCCCTAACCATAGGGACTGTTGGGAGATGTTGACCTGTTTTGGAGTCATCTACTTACGTTTAAGGTATAATGTTCCTTATTTTAGAATGGACAGATCAAGTTTGTACAAATATGGAATGTTGGATAAGAAAGGATCCTTAAGACACCCCACCTCCAGGCACAGGGCATCTTTCTTCCTTCACCAGTGATGATACTTATCAACACCTACCTGGGCAAGATGTTGCCTACTTTCTTCATGGGGATACCACCTATGTTCAGCACCTTGCTGGACATTGAATTTAGATTTCAGCTAATATTATATCACTTCTGGAGCATATTTAGCAGCAATGTAAAATCTCTCTGCTATTTTCATTTACGTCTGAAATACATTTTGGTCATTTTTGCCCCCCTGCTACTCTCTCATTACCCTCAGACTCTTGATTCCTTCCTCTTTCCCCAAAAATTGCTTTTTTATTTTTATATATGTTACAATATATTTTGATTATGGCCCCCTGAGTTTTATTGGGCTGTTTTCATGAACATGGGTAGGAGTGGTTTATTTGAGAAAGAGCAGCTTACTAGTGGTTACACCACTTAAGAAAATGATTCCTTCTCCCCCAGCACCATGAACTACCAATGACTCTGTAGGGAAAGGTGGGGCATCATGAGGCTTCTCCTGTCTGGGATGGAATTTTGCCAGGCCATATCTGATGCAGCCAACCACTGTTTCTTTAAGTTCATGGGTACAGTGGCCAACAGCATTGCTAGAAGCACTAACCCTTCACTTGGGTCCTCAGATGTCTATTGGGTAAGTAAAATCAAGGTAGAATATTGCATCTTTACCTTCACTTTGCATATCTTTAACTGTTGGGCTGGATTGCTGCTCAATTCTGCTTTTAGGCATATTGTGCTTTTGAATAGTGTTGATTGAATGCTGATGTTATTATTCCTCCTCAAGACTGAAGAGATCAAGGTAAGAGTAATTGTGGTATTTTCAATATTTTCTTAGAAAGATTGCTGTTCATCAGCTTTTATAACATCCTGTTCCAGACCCTGAAGAGTAGCATCTAGACAACTCAAGTCATTGTCCCAAACTATTCAGGAATAATACAGACTTGCAGAGAATCCCTGGATGATAAGCCTGTCTTACTGTGCAAGAAAAATTACACATTTGTGGGGCTGGTGCATGGACTAGTGAATCCAGGAACTTTGCATTTTCCATGCTTTCCCAGGTTGAGATATTCTGACCAGTCTTTTTTTTTTTTTTTAAAGATTTGTTTATTATACATTATACAGAAGAGGGTACCAGATGTCATCATAGATGGTTGTGAGTCACCATGTGGATGCTGGGAATCGAACTCAGGACCCCTGGAAGAAGTCAGTGCACTTAACCTTTGAGCCATCTCTCCAGCCCCCCTGACCAGTCTTTATCAGCTGGGTCTGTTTGTTTGTAAACTCTGCTAGTTATCTGTATTTGTGTGTTTGTGGTGTATATGTGTGTAGATGTTCATGTATGTGTGCATGCATTTGGAGGCCAGAGCTTCTTGCCAAGTGTTTTAATTATCACTTAATCAATTTTCACCTTATATAGTGATAGAGTGAACATGGTTTCTCAATGAATCCGGAGCTTATCAGTTTAGGCTGGCCAGTGAGTGTTAGGGACCCTCCTGTCTTCACTTCCCAGTGTTGGGATTACATATGTATGCCATCACACTTGGCTTTTTACTTGGGTGCTTGGCTCCCAAACTTGGGTCCTCATGCTTCTGTGGTAGCTCCCTAGATCCAAAGTCAAATTTTAAATAGATTAATATAAATTTAACTATTTTTTTTTTGTAGTACTGAAGATTAAACCTGGGACCTTGTACATAGTAGGCAAGTGTATTATCCCCAAATTTTATCCCCAGCTTAGTTAGTATACTTATGTGAGGCTAATGTGTGGTCTTCCAGTTACCTATGACCTTGGGTTCTTCAATACTGAAATTATGGGAAGAGGTTGAGAAAATTCCCATGATGCAACTGTGTATTAGAATGTATGAACATGAGAACTAAAGCAACTACAGAGTTGTAATTTCCATTAACTAAGTAAGAAATGTATATTTTTCAATTCTCTAGAAGCATTTTGCTGCTGATTCCTAAATCTCACTGCAATTACTAGTTAATAAAATTATGTTTTAATATGCTGGCAGAAAATTGATACTGTTTCCAATCTGGGTCATGAAAGAAATAGAATGTGGGAAAAATTGAGCTCTTATTTCAGAAATAGAAAATGGATTTTTAAAGTCCAGATCATTACCAAGGGCAATTTTCTTGTAATAAGTTTAGCACCGACTTGCTCAATGCAAAGCTTTGTCAGGGAAAATTATAACTTTTGAAATAAGATAAAGAAAGTGGTGACACAGCGTCAGCACTTCCTGGCCTAACCATTATGTGCCTAGGTCTGGGAAGGCTGCTGCCCAAGCCAAGGAGGAGCCAATGGGTGGGCTGCTGCAGCTGCCAATGAAGTTTGTGGGTGGGTGGGGTGCAAAGCTAGGGTCGGGCACAGTTGGCAGCTGCTTTCTCTGGGAGGTATTGCTGGTGTCCTAGCTTCCCAAGCTTTTAGACTTTTGGAAACATAGTGTACTAAATAGAATTCTTGTGATATCTGATATCTATCTCTCTTTACTTCTGGGTATATGGATAGCATTTTCCTTAGTAGACTTACAGCTGGGTACAGCCATGTAACTTGTTGGGTTAGTAAATATCAGGCACGAAGATTTGTTGCAGCCTTTTGTTTTTATTTGAAATCTTTTAATAAATTACATTCATGTATTTGTGTGTGTGTGGCAGCATACATGTGCCATGGCCCAGGTGTTGAGGTCAGAGAAGACCTTTCAGGGGTTGGTTCTCTCCTTCCATCATGTGGGTCCTGGGGATTAAACGTAGGCTGTCATGTTCAGTGGGAAGCACCTGTACCCATTGAGCCATTGGACTCTCCCACCTATTTATTTTGCTGTTGTTTGGTTTGTTTTGAAACCAGGCCCCAGTGTATAGCCTAGGTGGAACTGGAACTTGTTTTGTAAGTCAGTCTGTCATTGTACTCAAGATCCGTTTTTCCCAAGTCTCTTGAAAATTATTTAGTATAGATACAAATTGAGAAGAGGAAAAATTAAAACAAATAAACACAAAAGGTAACTAGAAACACCACAAAAAAGAATATCCAAATAACCCCACATCGAATAGATGCTTACCTATGTCACTTACGAATAAATGCAGATTAAGCCACAATGAGCAGGCAATATCCAGCCTTCAAAATTGAAGCCTTGGGTCAGCTGAGACCTTGTGTTAGTTGCTGGTGTAGATGTAATGGGCTCCATATCTTCAGTGACTGTATTTGTTAAAAACCAAATTAAGTCCATTAATATGAATTACTACATTTATTGACTCATATGTTGAACTATCCCTGAATCTCTAGGATAAAGCCAATTTGGTGATGGTAGATAATCTTTTAGATATGTGACTATATATAGCTTGTGTGTGTGTGTGTGTGTATATACATATATACATATATGTATTTTGAAGACAGAATACTTTTTTAAACAACTGTGTGATCATTTTATTTGATATTGTTTTGTTCATGTTGTTGATCTTTCTTGGTTTCCCTTTAAAATAACCTAGATACTCATCTGTTTGTTTTAAGTCTTTTAAATGGCATATGGGTGTTTAAGGTACTTTCTTACATATTTTAAATTACTTGAGTCCTTGTTCATCTATGACTCTGTTCATTTAGGTCTTTTCTTGTCTTTTTTTTTGGCTAATTGGGCCAAAAGTCTGTAGATCTTGTTTATCTTTTTAAAGAATCAATTAGCTTCATTGATTCTTTGTATGATTTTCTTTGATTCAAATTGACCTAACAGATATCTACAGAATATTCTTCCCCCAACCCTGAATGGAACTTTTTATCATAGAATTTTATGGTACTCCATCACCAAAGCCTCATAAGACAACCAGAGGAAGGCTGTCAGGAAGCGTTTGTGACTTTTCTTCTCAATACTCATACTTCATTTCCTATGTGCCTTGAGTAGACTTCTACTATTCCAGAGTCCCTCAGGAATCTCCATCCTCTGCCTTCTCTTCCTTCACATATTCTCAGCATAGGGATGCATATAGGACCCTTCTCCCCTCTGCCATACAGCCAGCTGGAGTTCCTCTCTATTGCATGAATTCTGGTTGGTATTTAATGAAGACTCAGAGCCAGATATTGGGGAAAAGCTGGAACATCAGAGAGAGGAAACAGACCACAGTCAATTCTCACCCCAGCCAGTGTCTCAGGCTGAACAAGGTAAATGTTCAAAAATCCTCCACCTGGCTGGTTGCTTCTACAGAATACCTGAGTGTCTGTCTACATTTGCTTTAAATATCTTCCCTGCCTTGTTGTTTCACTTCTGAGTTCAACTCTGCATCATAATGCTAGAGTTAAGACTAAAGGTGGGAAGCTACTACTGTTTGATTGTTAGGCCTTGAACTCATAGACATACAGGAAGATCTGTGTCTCTTGGGATGGGATTAAAGGTGTGAGTCAGCACTCTCTGACCCTCAAGGCTTAAATGTGGGTGATTCTGTTCTCTGATATTTCAGGCTGATTTTATTAAATATAAAATATATCATCACACCCCTCACGGTGAGAGCTGCAGAAATGAGTCTTTTTCTTTTGTAGTTTAGGTTCCTTACCTAAACTGCTAGGGCTTGTCCCAGCATGCATAGGTGCCCAACAAGTGCTAATTGACATTTAAGTTACACTGAAAAAGCTGTGTACCAGGGATATAATGGCAAAGAGAGAGGTGATCTCTTCTAGTATTGAGGCTTCTCTCCACTCTCCTTCCTGTGGTATAGGTGGATGTTTTCCCCCAGATCTTCCAGATTCTCTTTACAACATTTTTACTGAACTGCAAAGGTGTTAGAATCTGGGGACCTCAAGGGAGGGATAGTAAGACCCAAAGCCAGCGAAGTCTAGATGTAGCAGACTCTTCTTGCCCCCAAAGATCTATGGGACCCATGCGAGGCTGAGGCAGTCATAGTATAGACACATGCTTACTCCAGAACTATATGGGGGTCAGAGAAGATATAAGGCTAACTATATTTCTCTGAATAAGATTTTCTTGAATCATCAGGCAGTCAGTCAATCAATCAACCAATATTATAATTTAATTCACTGAGCCTAATTGGTGCTACCCATAAGCACATGGGTGTATGGACATCTACTGGAACATGGACCAATTATCAGTGGCCACCCAAAGTAAAGTTACTCTCTTTCACAGCAGCCATAACCTACCAGTAGGTTCTCTGTTAGGGCTTAGGTCTTGGTAGCCTTTGTCCTATCTATGCTAAAAGTTTTAACTGGCTTGATCTTGTACAGGTAACCACACTGCTGTGAGATCTGTGAGATTATGTGGGTAACAGGATGTAATGTCCAGAAGATAGCATTTCACATGCCTTTCCTCCCTGCCCTTCAGCTTTTCAACTCTTTCCCCTGTCTTCAGTGATGTCCCCTGAGTCTAGGTGTGGGGTTTGGGGTTGATCTCTGTTGAACAATCTCAGTCACTGTAGTGCAACAGTGTGCTGCTGGCATGGTGCTGCTCTCAGGATGTGAATGGGGCAGGGGAAGCTCTTAATTGAGTAAGAGAGACAGGTATGTGGAGGCAATGGACACAGGCAAGCTGGAATTGTAGAGCAGGGGTAAGAACAGTGTGGCCTTTGTGAGATGTAGGGAAGAGTTATAAGAGAGGCTGGTTGGCGTCTCCCCATATGATTCTGTGGCTTTATTCCTGGCAAACTGCATGAGGTTCATTCTCCTTTCCTCCTGGAGAACGGGGGCCATCCTTGAAATGGGGAGAGGTGGAGGACTCTGTGTGTGTGTGTGCATGAGGTGTATGTGAATGTGTGTACACTCGTATAAGGAGGCCAGAGCAGAGTATAAGATGTTCAGGCTTTCTTACTGAACCTGAAGCTTCTGCCCACCCCCCAACACCTGGGATAACAGGCACACATAGTCATGGCCAGCTTTTACACTCTGCTGGTGATTCCTACTCAGCTCCTCACGCTTGTGCATCAAAGCTGTTGTCCACTGAGCCATCTCCATAGCTTGACATTTTCTTGACCCTTATGTCTATGTAAAATTCTCCCTAAAACATCTTTATCAAAGTCAGCTTGTTCCCACACACTGGCTGCCTTTGAGACCCTGACTGCCTGGGAGACCCTGACTGCTCCTTTCTCTTTAGAGCACCTGGTGGATATTTGCTTAGTTTTCTGAGATCCTGGATTATTCCATGGGAACAACTTGTCTAGAGAAAAAACCAAGAAGCTCTGTGGCTGTCTTTCTAGCCAATGTGTCTTTTATTGGGATCTGTCTCCTAGGATGGAAATGAAGATCTCCAGTGGCAAGCAGGACTGATGACTTGGCCGGTGTTGCTGATGGTGACAGGGAGGCCCCAAGTGTGTGACAGTTCATGAAGATGAAAGCATTGGGAGCTGTCAATTTCCTTGTACTTAGATCAGTCTGTTGTTCCTCTGTGAACTTCTAAAACTTGGCAGACTCTTTGGTCATCAGATGGGGGCCAGGGACAGGGAGGGGCTTCTGATGGTTTCCAGCCACAGAGCTAGCTGGTATTTACAGGATCTGGAGAGATAGCTCACTTTTCATCATGATCTCTGTGGGTTGACAGCTCACTAGGATTGTGATGTGCACCCACACAGGGCTTAGATCATATTTCTTTACTCTGCTTATATAAGTATGTAGCTTCAGTTGCCTGTTTATTTATGCATCTTGTTAAAAATATTGACATTAGAGAGATGGAGAGAGATGGAGAGAGAGAGAGAGAGAGAGAGAGAGAGAGAGAGAGAGAGAGAGAGATCAGCTATAATTCACTATTGTGAGTGAAATGAAAAATTTTGATCCTTTGAGATGGAATGTCCAGCTGCTTGGCTAATCCATTCATGTGAAATGCCCTCAGAGCCAATAGCATGAGGACTTGTGATGAGAGCTGGCTATTGCAAGGGGGACAGTAGTGAAGCAGATCCCAACAGCTACTCTTGCCCTGACAGTCACCTCCCACAGTGCCCCTCACCACTGCACTGGGCAGGCCTGTGTCTGCATCCTTTTGCTCCCATAGTTGATGGGAGCACATCACACGTCACAGAGCTCCATAAGGGCCTGACACCACACAAGAGTTAATTATGGAAGCTCCTAAGGAGTGAACTTAGACATGTTCACATCAAATTGAGCCACACATTTTTTTCACCTGCAGTTAAGTTACCAGGGAGTCCTGGAGCTCATATCTGACTCAATGTGTGATAGCATCTGCCTGAGATTGGCAGCATTTCCCTGCCCATTAAGGATGTGTCTGTCACATCCCTGTCAGCCGACAGTATCTGCCTTGAGAGACTAGGATGGTGTACCTGCGTTCATCTTGTGATTTTTGGGTGATGTTGATGTTTCTATAGTGTTCTCTTTTAACAACAATAGTATAAACCATCCTGAATGAATGATGAGCTGAATGGCATTGTCAGATTCCAGGAATAGGGGTCACTTTCCCTTGATATAGTCACCAGCTTAGTGTTTTGTTAGCTCAGGGTCTCAAGTAACCTGAGCTTGTCTTGAACTTACCAAGTGACCAAGAATGACTGCTGGTCCTCCTGTCTCCACTTCTCAGCTGCTGGGATGACAGAAATGGATCACCGTGATCAGTCCTATGTATTGCCAGAATTAGACTCAGGGCTTTGTGCTTGTTAGGTAAGTGTTCTGCCAACCAACCTATGTCTCCAGTGCTTCAATCACCTTAGAGAACCTTTATAAAGACAAAAATTCCTAAAAAAAAAATCACTGAAGATGAGGTAGATAGACTGAGTCACCTCACATGTTAAATTGGTGACATAAAAGAAACTCCAGGTTCAGATGGCTTCATTAGTGGTCATAGATTAGTAAACACTTTGGGGAAATTGGTACTCAGTTTACAGTCATGCAGAGAAGCAGGGAGAATACTTGATAATTCATGCATGTGGTAGTCACTTCCCTGACCAGGTAAGACTATGAAGAAACTGCTCACCATAATCACTTGGTAGAAAAGATGCAAACAATATAAACATAGTTTCAGCAGAATAAATTCTTGTCATGTGTGGTTTATCTGAAGAATGCAAGATTGCCTTATCCTTGGGGGCCTCAAGAGATGGCTGGGTGGGTCAGGTTGAGGACCTGAGTTAAATTTCCAGAACTGACTTTCTAACTGACTTGCTCTTATACAGGTAACTGCAGCAGCTGAGTTTGTGCATACAACCTCTATGTCATGTTCAGAAGACAACATTTAACTTCTTTTCATTTGCTACCTCCCATTAATTCTATCTATTTCCTCTGAGCCTTTTGGGGTTGAGGTAGTGGGTAGGGAAGAGGCTGAGTCTCAGTCATTTGTTCCCAGCTCTTAAGCTATTTATAAGTCACTGAATGACCACTATTCACTGCACTCAGGAGTAGTCAGGTCTATGGGTAGAAACATAAACATTTAGAAAGCAATTTGACAAGATGACTATGTAGCAAAACACCAGTGGGTCTTCCAGTGGAGCCTATGACTTCCCCAGCCATGAACACTGTCCAGGTTTATAGAAGCAGCTATAAATTTCTTCCTATGAAGCAGACCTTCAAATCAGAAATTCTCAAATTCTCCCCATAACAGTCATGCCTTCTTTGTACTAGTGGTTACATCTGTCATGATAGGTCAATATTGTAGCATGCAAGGTCCAGGGTAGGAAATGGTCATTGATGTCTTTTCTTTCTCAGTGGCCTGCCTGGCATCATTCAGTTAGTCATCAAGAAGAAAGTTTCCAGGTTAGTTTGAGATTGATTTCTCTGTATCTTTTAGCCAAAGTGTGTGTGTTTTAAGAGTTATTTATTTTTATGTATATTTGAGTTTTGCCTGGATGTATGTCTGTGTGAGGATGCCAGACTCCCTGGAAATGAAGCTACAGACAATTGTAAACTGCCATGTGGGTGCTGGGAATTAAACCTGGGTCCTTTGGAAGAGCAGCCATGCTCTTAACCACCGAGACATCTCCCCAGCACTGTGTGTGGTGTCTTGAGGAATAGGGTCTTATCATGTATGTGGGCAGCCAAGGGTAATGGTTGTATGTGTTGTTTTGGAAACTTTTGGGATCTTCTTGACCAATACCTTGTAGAGTGATAACCCATGCCTAGTACTAAAGTTTCAGTTAATAATTTATATCTTCTTGGAGAAGCATTGTCTATCCATGCAGGACACCTATTTACCCCATGCCCTTTCCTTGACCTCTGCTTAAAGTTTTAATTCCTTTTGAAGATTCCTAGTCACCCCTCCTTTTTCATATCACACAAGCTCTGTTATTTCCTCTCTATTTTTTACTTGAGTTGTAAGATTGCAGGCTTCCATAGGGCTTTTTCACACACCCTTCATTTTGTTCACCACAGCTTCTATGGAGATTCAGCAAGAGACCCTCATTGTGGTACACATAGGGAAATCTCTTGGGCATGACACTTCATCTGTGGTTGCCATATCACCCATACATATCTGTAATACTTAAAACATGTCATTTCAGAGTCTAATGCCTAGATTCACCTCTCCCAAAGGCTTCCCATAAGAAATAAAACTTTGAAGCCTCATGAGAAAGTCAGGGCATCTTTTGTGTCCATCAGTATTGACTTCTCTGTCTTTGGCTTTGTCTCTGTGCAGAAGATTGCTTCATTACATTTATTTTGAGCTTTCCCTTTTGGGAAAAAAAAGCCTCACTCATTAAAACCATCAGCTTCCACTTATTGACTATGTCAGTATGCATAGTCGGTTCATGTTATTTCTGCAAATATTTATTCATGAAATAATATAACAAGTTATTGACAGTTGGGTATAAGATCAATGTAGTTTCTTCCAGGGAGTCCAGAGGGAACAACAGAGGCTGAACAAGAAATTACTTAAACACTGAAGTTGAAATCATAACCCTAAAACATAGAATTCAATGTTACACTTCTTCTAAGTCACTTATTCTCAACCTGTGGGTCATGACCATCAGAAAAAAAACCATATTCCCAATGGTCTAAGGAACTGAGACACTGTTACTAACTGTTCCTCTATAAAACTGTAGCTATGAAGTAGCAAAGAAAATAATTTTATAGCTGGGGGGTCATCACAACATGAAGACCTGTAAGAGGAAGTGTTAGGAAGATTGAGAACCACTGCTATGTACGGGTTTTCTCTTCATAGGAGAGTTGATATGTGCTATGGAGCTTTGCCGGCACCATCTTCTCTCCAAGGTGTAGGAAAGGCAATACGAGAGTGAGAAAATAACTCTAAGTCTGGGCTGGTGAACCAATGAGCTTATTTGGGTAGCAAAGGCTGCTGGTATCCTCCTGATTACTACCCTAGCCTGAGTGATGCTCACAAAAGCTGCATTCCTGCAGTACCCTGCACAACTTGCAGGTAGTTACATCATTGGGACGCTTCCTCTTCCCAGGAGTTGTTTGTAGTGTATATAACCTCATAGGTGTGTGTGTGGGGGAGCACTTGGGAGTTCAGTCAGTTCTTTATGAATTTCACGAGTCCCAGGATCCTCCCTGTGTCTTGGAGGCGGGAATGTTATATTATGGAGGAAACAACTATGCAACACATGAAAAGTCAACAGGGCTAAGCAGAGCTAACACAAACTTCTTCACAGTTAAAAGGAATCAGAACACTTCAATAGAAAGCTGTAATTCACAGGAGTGGCTGTCCAGAAGGGTAACAAGTTACTGAAGACGTTTTATAAATCCAAGCAAAAATTAAAATAGGGTACCACCGTATGTGCAATAGATATCACTCACGAGACAGAAGATAAGACCACAAGTTGAGGGCTGGAGAGATGGCTCAGTGGTTGAGAGCACTGACTGTTCTTCCAGGAGGACTTGAGTTCGATTCCCAGCATACACATAGTGGCTAACAATTGTCTGTAATTCCAAGATCTGACACCCTTACAGTTATACATGCAGGTAAAACACCAATTCACATAAAATAAAATGAATATATTAAAAAAACCCCACAAGTTGATAAGGCCCTAGGGGGCAGGAACTGCTGTGGTCATCCCTTTGCATCATAGAGTATCCATGCATCCTGGCTGTAGAGACCACCTCCTGATAAACTATTTAAAGACTCACTTGATCAGCCCTGTCAGGACACAAACATAGGTAGTTAGTTGCCTTTTACCAGACTCAAAGGGCTTTTAAAAAGTGAATTAGAACCTCATTCTTTTTTTTTTTTAAAACTTTATTTATTTATTTGCCTTGGTGTTTGCCTGGAACTGGAACTACAGACAGTTGTTAGCTGCCATGTGGGTGCTGGGAATCGAACCCGGGTCCTCTGGAAGAGCAGACGGTGCTCTTAACCGCTGAGCCATCTCTCCAGCCCTAGAACCTCATTCTTTACAAACTATTTAAATTAAAATGAAGAGTGTGATATATGCAAATGTTTGTGTGATCTCACATGGGTACACATGTATGTGGAGGTCAGGAAGTTAATTTTAGAAGTCTTCTCCTATGGAACTTTACCTTCAATTTTGAGATAAGGTTTCTAAAGTGAGCATACAGCTTGCTGACTCAGCAAGACTGACTGGCCAATGAGCCCCAGGGATCCCAGTTTCTGCCTCCCCAGCATCTTGGATTAATGACACTTGTCATCCCATACAGCTGTTTACATGGATGCTGGGAGCCCAAATTAAGGTCCTCATGCTTTTGTGGTAAGCCCCATACTGACTAAGCCTTTTCTTTGACCCATGAAACTTTTAAAAATAGAATAAAAAATAATGCCAAACTGCGAACCACTGAAGAGGGCAGAACAAAGTGCCTTGTGGGTCAAAGAAATGAGAGGGCCCCCTCTGATCCCATACTGACTGTGTGAAGAGTTCCTTTCATAGGAGTTTCTCGATGTCTTTGCAGCCGTTCCCAAATATCCACACTGATACTTACTGTTAATTATAAATGCTCAGCTGATAACTCAGGCTGGTTACTAGCTAAAAAGTACATTTTTAAATTAACCTATATTTCTTGTCTGCTTTTAGCCATGTGGCAGTGCCTTCTTTCAAGAACGTATGCTTTTCTTGCTTCTTTCCACATCTCTGGCAACTCCCAAAACTTCGTCCTTTTTCTTCCCAGAATTCCTCTGCTCCGAAAATCCTGCCTAGCCATCTGTACATCAGCTATGTATTAACCAATGAGAGTAATTCATGTTCCTATTGTACAAAAAGATTGTTCCACAACAAGCTCTTGCTATAGCTACCCTTGGTGGAAGCTTTGAACCTATACTTATGTGAACCTCAGCAGATGGTTTCAGTCATGCAGCTTGATGTAGGAGACCACAGGGAATATTATGCCCTCCTCCCACCATATTTGGATTGCATGAAATCAGTTGTATGTGTTTATACTTTTCCATACTGAAACCTGGGCCCCTTGTCTGTGTTCTCTGTTCCAAACTCACTCTTGCTACAGCCATGATAGCTTATTGGCTGTGGTGGAGATGACTTACTGCTTGCCACCACCAGGCTTGGAAATAGCATTTAAATATTATCTTTTAGATTTATTTATTCTGTATTTGATGTGTGTGAGTAATTTACTTGCATATATGTGTGTGTATGCTGCACATGCTTGACTCCCTCAAAAGTCAAAAGAGAGTGTCAGATCTCCTGGAACTTGGAATTATGGATGCTTGTGAGCTACCATGAGGGTGCTGGGAACCAAACCCCATTCCTTTGCAAGAGCAGCAAGTACTTATAACTGCTGAACCATCTCTCCAACTCTTTGGAGATGGCAATTTATAATGTACAAGAATACACTAGGCCATGTGGTGGTGATACATGTCTTTAATCCCAGCATTCAGAAGGTAGAGGCATGCAGATCTCTGTGAGTTCGAGTCTAGCCTGGTCTACAGAGTAAGTTCCAGGACAGGCTCCAAAGCTACACAGAGAAACCCTGTCTCAGAGATTAAAAAAAGTATACACTAAAAGACAAGGAATCCAGGAGAAGATGGTATGGATGTTTTGACCACATCTGCTTTTCGGTTGGAACATTTTGGTTTGAGTTTGTAGCAAGGCGTGGCCTGGTGTCATGGAAGCACCAGAACATTTCATAGTTTACTCTTAGACCTGCCAGTGTTGGGGTTTCCAATGTTTGCAGGGTGATGTGTTCTGACTGAAGCATCTTGTCTTTTTCTGGGGCTGTGAACAGGGTCCTGAGGCTGAGCTACCAAGTGGCCAGAGAGCATCCCTGCTGAACATGTGCCCTTGTCATCATTATTGTTCAAGATGTTCAGTGTTACTGTGTGGTGTTGGAAGCACTGTGGGCAGAGCAGACATACTGAAGGCCTGTCTGATTTCATCAGTGTGGAAAGGACAATACACATACTCTGTCCCAGGAGTTTACTGTGTCATGGAAATCTATGTACATTTTGTGCTGGTAATGGAACTGAGCTTCTTTCAGCCTAGACAAGCCCTCTAGAGCTAAGTGACATCACTTGCCCCCTTCCTACAATCTCATTTTTAAAAGAGCAGATTTCAAGTAGCTGTAGCTGACTTGGCCTTGAGATGCCATGAGAGGATGATTTGAACTTCAGATCCTTTCGCCTTTACCTTCTGAATGCTGGGATGACAGGCAGGTTTCACCAAACTTGGCTTATATGATGCCAGGAACAAGCCTAAGGCTCAACGTGTGATAGGCAGACACTATACCAAGTGAATGACATCCCCATCCCCAGTCTACTCTACAACTTTTGAAGGACATACTTTATACACTCTTGAAATACCTTATTTCCATCTCTCTATTTTAAACATATTGTAATTGACACTTTGTTATTTATATGCATAGGCTATAATGTGGTATTTGGTGCACAGGATATCTATATCTATATCTATCTATCTATCTATCTATCTATCTATCTATCTATCTATCTATCTATCTATATAAAACATTCAAATATTTATCACTTGTTGGTGGCAAAACATTCCAAATATTGTCTCCTACCCATTTTGAAACATAGAAGGCATTATTGCTGAGGACAGCCACCTTGCTGTGTTGGAGGAAACAGCAAGGCTCCAGAAGATAGAATTTGGCTAGAGAACTGGGGCAGGTCTGAGGCTGGAATGGCTCTCAGGCACAAGTGTGATGGACCACTGTGGGTCATATTCATAGTACTCACCTCTGGAATTTGAAAATCCTACCTTTATCACATGTGGCCTGTGGTGGGATCGAGGATCAGCCCCAGTCTTCCTCTGTCATCGTTTCCTTTTCTATACCAATTTTAATGCTGCTAGAATGCCCATCTCCATCCTCCTCTTCCTCCCCTCCATATGCGGCAATTGTTAATCTGTGTCTAGCTGTCTAACGTACTTTCTCCTTCTTGTGATATAAATACCCCAACAAAAGCAACGTATAGGAGAAAGGGCCTGTTCTTGTCACACTACCAAAGGGATATAATCCATCATGGTATCAGGCAGAAAAAGCATGTGACTGGAACAAGATGCTGGTCAATCACACTGCATCATCACTCAGCAGAGAATGAACAGGAAATGGAGTTGGGCTAAAAGCCTCAAAGGCCCATCCCCAGGGACCCACGTCCTTCAGCCAGGCTCTAACTCCTAATGGCTCCACAACTTTCCCAAACAGTACCACCAACTGGTGACCAGTTCTTCAAACGTGTGAGCCCGGGGAGGCGTTTCATATTCAAGGCACAGCGCTGACATATTGCATTCAATATAAAATGTCCTGCAGGCTCACCCGCAGTGTTGCAACTGAGAAGCTTTGGCTGTGTTTGATAGACACACCATGTAATGCCGATACCTTGCCTTTCCCCCCGCCTTAATCGCTCAGTAATATTCATTGTCTTGTGTATTGTGTCTGCTCTCTATGGTACAAGTTGTGTGAGTGTTGACTATTTGTCCGTTGATAGCACACAATCAAATTTACAACAGGCACTCAAATCTGAACAGATACATCCAGAGACAAAGGGTACAAGCAAGACACTACATCTGTGTCCCTACCGGGCTGAGTGTTATGAGACAGATTTGAGGCTTTGTCTCCTCCCTGGATGGAGCCTGTGATATAGACGAAGATGATGTAGCTGGGCATGCCGCCAGCCCTGCCAGAAATCTGAGATTGGACTTCTGAGCTCTGTGCCCTATAATGGGCTGAGAGGTCTGCTCTGCTGCTGGGTACTAATTGCAGCTTTTTTTTTTTTTTGGACAACAGCCATTTGCATCTATTTGCTGCTTTCCCCCAGTGATTTAAAGTGGTTTATTTTTCCACCACTACCAGTCTTGGGGTGGGGCTAGGTATTGCTGTGGCTTGTCTTGTGGTTCCTATAGGCTCCCGACTGGCCTGATGCTGTACATCCTCTTACTTTAATATGGTAGTGGCGCCGGCTGGTGTTGTCACTGTGAATGAAAGGATAAGAGCCTCCTTTATATTCATGACAGGTGAGTGTGAAGCCTTTAAAAATGCATCATGCACAGAATGTGGTGAGAGGTATTCTGAAGTAGAAACAACCCAAGTGGCTGATGATGCCCATAAATTGAATCTAAGGAGAGCATCCCTTGGGCCATGCTCCCTTGGTCTGGGGAGAATGAGGCTTCATCTGGCACAGAGGCATCTGTTTTTTCCTTATGATGGCTTGGGGCTCAGATATCCATAGCATCCTAGCCCTCAGACACAAGATGTGTACTCGGGGCATACATGGAGAGAATATAACCTGAGAGGATGTGGGGAAATGACATCCTTATTCCCTGGTTGTAAGAGTGGCATCTCTCCATGTGGAGTTTTGAGGAATGGCTGAGGTCCCCATCCAAAGGCCACTTTGAACCTGAAACACTGAGACCAGGGGTCGATGGCCAGAGACTGGAGAGAGCTGAGAACCTCTTCTTTTCCTCCTTCCTTTCTTTATAATCCCTGGACCTGATTCCTTCTCTGAAAGGTGAAAATTAAAACTTGCATTCCTAACAGGTGTGGAGGAGATAAGTGTAAATGACCTCAGAGAACTGCTTAGAAATGAAGCCCCAGTGGCATCCTGACAAGGAGAAAATGAGCCAAGGAGTCAGGTAGGAGCTGGAAGCAGACCCTGCACACTGTCTGACAGGCAGACAGACAGACAGACAGACAGACACACAAATGCAGACTCAGATGCACACACTTTCTTACACTCATACCTGCAGTGGGATATTCTTTACACTGTGCAACTCCATGTCACTGTGATGGGTTTAATAAAGAAGCTGACAGGCCAGTAGGTGAACAGGATGAGGTTAAGTGGGAGAGCCAAAGTGAGAAGGCTGAGGGGTTGGGGGGAGGAAGGGCGGAGTAAAGAATAGTCAGCAGACACAGGAAGAAGCAAGATGGGCATGCCATGCTGAGAAAAGTCACCAAGCCATATGACAAAGCATAAATAAGAAACATAGTTTAATGTAAGTGTCAGAGTTAGCTAGTAACAAGCCTGAGTTATTGGCGGAACATCTATAATTCGTATTGAGTCTTTATATTTGTTATTTGGAAACTGGTGGGCAGGAAAGAGAAAAGTCCACTTACAAGTAGCACCAAATGTGGAGCCAGAATTTCCACATAAGACCAGACAAAACTCAGAAAAGGATTCCAAACACAGAGTCAAATGCAGCCTTTTTTCAGGTAGGCTCTGCTTGCTGGTAGCAAGCAGAGGCATGGCTCCTTTAAGAGATAGCTTCCTGGCTCAGTGCTAGTGGCAAAACCAGGCACAGTTCTTTTAAGTGGCCCAGATACCAAACACTTAAGTAGGGTTTATGAGCAGTGGGGAGTGCACTCCTTGGTGGTAGTGTGGACCCCCAAACTCTTCAGAGTTGGGACAAATGTGGCTCTCACCAGTACCTCTGCCATGAAGGTAGGCTATCAGAGAGCTAAGACGAATAAAGTCAACCACCAAAACAGAGACATAGGTCCTGACCATGCTACTTACCAGTTTAATGGCTCCTGTGGTCAGTAAAAGATTATAAATATGCAGTAAAGTCAGATTCAGATGGAAGAAAAAAACTCTAAACAGGTTACAGTGTGTTTAAGCATATACATAGGCTTGAGAGAGAAAAAATAAAGGATAGAGACAGTCATAGGTTAAAAGTACTTTAGAAATAAAGTCCTTATTAAAGGAACAAAAAACATATACTGATTGTGGTGACACATGTCAGCAGGATATGCTAAAAGTGGTAGAGGCAGGAGAATCACAAGTGTGAGGCTATCCTTGGTTTCACATTTAAAAGAAAAAATATAATAAGCCACATAAATATGGGAAATACACAGGAGTCTGGATTTTGTATGTTATTGTGTTATCTTTAGATGTTCTGATTGCTAATGAAGGAACAATATCTGCTAAAACACACTGGATTATGAAAGCTGCTTGATTAAACCAACCTATATATTAAAAAAAAACATTTTGACTTCAAAATGAAAGTCAAAAGTTGTGTTATTTTTGGAGGGAGAGGTTATAATTAATTTCCATAGAAAATGAGGAGCTCTGAATTCATTTTGGGTTAAAGAAAATCAGGTTTGATCAGGGAAGACCCCCTAAAATCCTGGCTACAGGCATAAAAAAATAAACTTAGAAGAACTAAAAGACATGTAACATACCTGGTCAAACATAAAAAATCATCTTTATCTGGCTTGTGCACACCACATATTTCATACTTGTATGTTACCTTTAAAAGTTTATGTATTTTTCGAACAAGGGGACCAAACACCAATGAAAATGGATGACCCAGGTGATCCAGCATCTCAAAATACTTCTGTTACAGTCTCCTCAAAATTCTACAACCAAAACAGTTTCAAGGTTTCTGGCTGAGATGGTCCAACCTCATAGACTACTTCAGCTAGCACTTTATTATTGTTTCATTTTTTCAAGGTTACCCCAAAGATTCTAGTGTCTGTAGATAGCAGAAAGCAGTCTAGAGCAAACAATGCCTATATTCCCAAAAATTGATTATGAATGTTTGCCATCATTTAAAGGGGATTGGTTACAAGTTGTTATTGGTAATGGCCAGGAAAAAAGATGAACAAAGGAGATTAGATTCAAGGATCTCATTCTGAAAAAAAGAGAAAAATATGTATAGAAATGATGAGATAAAAGGGTAGATTACTGAATCTCTTTAATTCCCAAAACAACTATCCATATTAATTTTGGTTTATCAAAATAAATCTAAAGTTATTTTTGCTATACTATATGTATGTTCCTATTCTTGTTTGGGGTATTGTGCTTATGCAAATCATTTTAAAATATAAGGTATAATTAAGAAATATAGGTTAGTAGTTTATCAACTGTAATAATCAAACTTGTAGTCAAAATTGGGTATGTTTTCAAGGGTAAACAAACATATTTAGATAGATAGATAGTAGTCAAATGCAGATAGTAGTCAAACACTTCAAAGACCTATAGAATATGGTATTTAAAATGTTTTAATAGCACAGGGCCTTTCTTGACAGTGTGCCATGTCTGTTCCTGATAACACCATTTTACTTCAAACAAGATGATGGGCATTGAAATAACTATGGAATTTGCTTTATTTATGGCAAAAGCTATTCATTTGAGCAAAGAAATTGGTCTTCCTCAATTGATGGCAGTATACTGTCCAAATTGGAACAGCAGGACACAAAAGGAAGTGACTGCCAAACTTTACCAAGACAAGGTAAGACAGTCCTTCGAAATTTCCTGCTTCTCAAAAATACCCGTACATCTTCAAAGCCCATTCTTCAGTGATGTACTTCACCCAGCAAGGCTGAACCTTCTAAATATTCCATGTAGTCCTCAAACAGTGCTGCCAACTGGGATTTAAGTATTCAAGTATGTGAACCTATGGGGAACATTTCTCATTCAAACCACTCCAATGTATCTTGTGTGTACATGTGTGTACATGTATGTTGTGTGTCCAAGGAAGCCAGAATAGGGCATCAGATTCACTAGAGCTGGAGTTACAGGTGGTCGTGAGCTGCAGATGCTGGAAACAAAACTCAGATATACTACAAGAGTATCAAGCACTCTTAACCACTGAGCCATTTCTCCAGCCCTAGTACAGACATCTTGAACACTTCTCTCAGTGCCCTGAGACTACCTTGCAAAGACTGAAGCTTATTGCTCTGGCTCCTGAAGACATAGTTACAGTGTCTTAGTTTAGGTTTCCATTGATGTGAAAGGACACCATGGCCATGGCAACACTTGTAAGTGTGGCAGTGTGCAGGTAGATATGGTGCTGCGGAGGGAGCTGAGAGGTCTATATTCAGATCCACAGACAGCAGGCAAAGACTGAGACCCCCTTCCTTCAACCATATGACACTACTCCAAACAAGGCCATACTTTTTAATAGTGCCACTCTCTGGAGCCATTTTCTTTCAAACCAGCACACTCAGCCAGGGCTCTTTGAACATCTCCTACCAGACATTTTTAGTATTTACAGGACTTGGTGAGCTCTAGATACCCTCACAACCATTTTGACTTAAACTGGAGAGGCAGCACTTTCCCAAGCAGATAATGATGACCATGTACTAAAAGGCAAGGTTGTGATTGGTCCAAAGCACAACAAATTTTAATAGTTTTGACTGGTGCTAAGAGATAAGGGCCTGATTGGTGAAAAACATAGGCTTTAATAGCTGTAATTGGTGTTAAAAGGCAAGGCTGTGATTGGCCCAAACAAAGAGCTGCTATTGGTCTACTCATTCTACTTGGGTTATGTCTTAGTTTGCTCCTCTGTTGCTATAATAAAACACTGATTATAACTCAACTCATAGGTAATTGAGAGTCATAATCCATCACCAATGGAAGGCAGGGCAGGAACTCAAGGCAGCAATCAAAGCAGAGATCATGGAGGAATGTTACTAGCTTGCTCGATTTCTCTTCTTATATAATCCAGGCGCACAGTGTGTTGGGCTCTCCTACTATTATCAATAAAGAAATGCCTCACAGACATGCCTACAGACCAGTATGATAAGGCCAATCTCACAACTGAGGTCCTTTCTCCGTAGATGTGTTCACTAGACAATCAAGATTAGTCATCTCCAGTGACATAAGCATGGAGTTAAGATTTATTGAGAGTAAGTAGGTTGAAGACATTTTCCTGTGTGGTCTCTTCTGCTGTTTCAGCGTCTGGTCCAATAATTTCTTCCCATGAGCATCTTTTTTTTTTTTTTTTTTGGTCTCCTTCAGGATTGCTGGCTGAGATGCATGAAGAAGGAAGCAGCAGAGACAGCATAGTATGGTGGCAGTGTGGCTTGAAAGCAGATAAGTTTCCTGTGGCTTGTACCTGGTTTCTTAACCCAGGTGCAGGACTTCTGTCTAATACCTGGTTCCTGAGCTCTGGGTTTCAGTGATTGCTGCTCAACAGCTGAAGATTCAGCAGTGGGTTGCCTGTTGCCTGGAGATTCTGCTTTCTGCTAAAATTCTATCCCATGCCCAGCAATTCCAGTGGCAGAAGGGTCCAGAGTCCCTTTCCTGAGGGCTCTGCCTGGCGTCTTCTGAGAAGTGCTGATTCCTGAATGGGCCCATCAGGGACAGTGTCCTTGTCTTGTCCAAGAACAGTATCACTGAGTCATGCATCTGGCTTCCTGGTAGCTAAAGAGTTTAGGAGTGGCCAGGGTATGGACAGGGCCTTCCATCAACACTCTAGGCAGGTGGGAGAGCCAGTCCTGGGGACAGAAGGGCAGAAGAGCTGCCCCTATCTTCCACCAGCTGCAACACTCTGGAGAACAGGCCCTGACCCTCTGCTGAGCAGCACAATAGATCCAGCTCCATTGATGGAGGTGTGGATGAGTTAGTCCTGAAGTTGTAAGCATGGAAGAGCTGTTTCCCTTACTTTTGACATGGGCAGTGGAGACATATCCACCTTTAGCAATATCTGAGGCAGGTGGAAAGCTGGTCCCAAGGCCGTAAGAGTGGGAAACAGTCCCTGTCCCACACCAGCTTCAACACTTGGGAGAGCTGCCCCTGCACCACACCTGGGAAAAGCAGGAGAACTGGCCTGGGCAAATGCAGGAGAGCTCCCCCTGGTGGAGAGGACAAGGGAGAGCAGGCCGGCTGACCAACCCAGCACATACCCAAGCCCAGAACCAGGGTTATGAGTTGACCTACTCCAACATCCACTCCACATGTGATTTACTGGAGCACATGGAGGGGCCGGTCCTGCAGACCCAAAGCTTCAGGATGTCCACGACACAGGGTAACAGCAGAATAACCAAGAGGAGCCCCAGTGAGGGCCCAGCATCAATAGGGGAGCAGAAGCCAGAAGCCTCAAACCAGACTCATGACTCTGCAGTGAACACTTGCAAGTAAAGATGGATGGACAAAGGGTTTGCTGTGTGATTCACTGGGTCACACCACGGCTTTCTTGATAAGATTCATCTTTTTCTTTTTTTCTTAAATTTTATTTGTTTTATTTTGAGGGGGGAACAGGATGCAAGGGCAGAGGCCAGATATGAAGGGATGGGAAGATGAATGGGATGGAAATGCATGATGTGAAATACACAAAGAATAAATAAAAAAGAAGGTTAAAAATATGGCCAGGCAGGAAGAAGTTCAGAAGGCCAAGTAGATGAGGACAGAGAGCCGAGAAGAGCCTGTAAGAAGCCAGAGAGGAGAATCTGCAGCTCCTGGTTGCCAGGGGAGTGGAGAGAGCTCTCTGCTTTTCGGAGTCAGTATTCTGAGACCTCTGGCTGAAAGCTGTAATGCTAGCCCTGCCAAAGGTCCTGATAATACAAGCCTGCAGAGGGCCTTCCACACCAGAGGGCGCCACTTGCGACTGTGTCCATCTGCTTAGGGTAACACTGAAGGAAATTGATAGCACTTTTCGCCTTGTCCATCCATGATTTCTATCGGAGCGCCAGCTACCTGGTGCATTCACACATAGGCACGAACCTTTATTTACACTCACGCAGTACTCTCTAGACGTGAAACACAATCTTGTGTAGCTCCTGCCCTCACTCATTTTCACATACACATAATTAACACATACACTAAACACATTTCAATACCCACTCCCACGTAAGACCCCCCCCCCAAGTCTCTTTTCTCTGTTTCTGTCTCTCTCCTCTTCTCCCTCATCTCTCATATAGTTTTCCTCTCCAACCTGGGGGTCCTTTCCTCCTAAGACTCACAGGCTCTACCTTGTTATCCCTTCCTGTGTCGTCTATATTTCTTCTTTTTCTCAGCTGGCTTTTGTCAAGCTTTGTCAGGAAGTTTGTGGACCATTGCGAGGATGCTGGTTTGTGTGGGAGGTACTTCCACGCCTGGAGAGTGCTTTTTGCTCTCTCTCTTTCCTTAAACTCAGCTTCAATGTTATATTCTCTGGGAAATGTCGTTTGGGTGGCCAGTGACAGATTTCTGATATCTCTCTGTCCCCGAAGACAGGACACTTAACCCAGGGTGGCACTAGACCCTCACAGCAATGCTTTGTTCTTCATGATAGCAGTCAACAGCCTGTGATGGCAGACACCCGACAGCAGGGGGAGCCCTAAGACTAAAAACCGTGGCTCAAGGGCTGATGTTGGTAGAGGACGCCATCTCTGTGAAAGGACTGTTTACTCCGTAATGTATACCAAATCTGTGTGTTGATGTGGTGGTATCACTTCTCAGAGCTCCTAACAAGCTCCCGATTGATACTATCAAAATATACTGAATTGTATTTATAGCTTATTCTTCTGACAACAATAGGGAAATGCATGTTTGTTTAATTCCCCGGGCTCTAACTCCCTGGCTTCAGAGAAGTTATGCTGCGGCCCTGGGCTACAACATGTGATTCTGCTGCTTTAGCAGATAAACAGATTTCATTAGTAAGTTTCTTCTTGAGAAAGTGTCCAATTGAAACAGAAGCAACAGACCCTGGAGAGAGATGATTCTCTTCTGGGGAAGGATTCTAACTGCTGGTACAATGGGAGCCTGGGGTATTTTCTAACTCCGTGCATGTTCTGGGCAATTTCTGATAGACCCATTTTACGTGTAAGTACCTCCCCCATTAATAGAAGGTTTATGCAGCCTAGTTCAAAGCAGGAAACAGCCACAGTGCCCGTCTCAGGTGACACGTGATCCACACTTGAGAACACTGCCGAGAAGGAGGCAGGAGCTAACAACTGATGCAGCATCAAGGATGAGTCAGAGCTTTGTGCTGATGCCCAGAATCCCGCTCAAGCGGCAAAAGACTCTGGTCTACCAGGAAGTTGATTAACAGGCAAAATTGATTTCCAGGATAGAAACCAGCAAAGATCATTTTGTGGATAATTATTTCTCCCCTCTCCTTAGTATGTCTTCAGCCTTCCTCAGGGGTGGTCTCCTGACCAGATGATTGACAGCCACAGATGAATTAGCTATGAAGGGTATGTAAATGTCTTGGGTGGTTTGCTCTATCTCTATCCAGGGCCCAAGGCTGAACTCAGATCCTATTCCTCTGACCAGGAGGTTACAGCTTCCTTTTGACCTCAGCAAAGCCCTGATGCTGTCACCTTTTTATATGGAAGGTTAAACCTTAGGAAGGGGCTGTGGTGATATATATATATTTAATAAAATTAATCTGGACTATCAGAGTGATAAAGAAATAAAGCATAGCCACTTCTTACCCAGCCAACTCCTCAGGCCTATCTCCAGGAATCCTCCAACTGATGGCCTCTGAGTTCTCAGCCAAAAAAAAAGAAAAGTGTCTGGGAAAGCTGAAAAACCCTCTTCTCTTGCTCCATCCATTTCTCTTAACTTCCTCTCTCCACATTCCTAAGGCTAGGATTAAAGGTGTGGGTCACCATACCCTGACCTGGCTTGGTTCTGTGGTTGAATCTGATATTCTAGATTAATTTTAATTTTATTAAACATATATCAGCATATAGAGCAATTGTGGAACTTCCTTTCCAGTGTCTTTGTGGAGGCAGGAAATTGGGTCCATGTCTGATTAAAGGAAAGAATCCATTCTCAAAGGCCTCCAAGTAGGCTAATCCCTATTTAGCTACCTTCCAGTGTTAGTAACAACAATGAAAGTTTATTTATGGTAAGCACTTCCGGCACCAAGAGCAGAAAGTGAGCCTTATGGGGCACCCAAATCCTCCAGCATTTCTAAACTTCTTTGTCTCTGTCTCTTACCTCAGGCCCTTCTACTTCTTTGCACATCAACTTTAATATCTTTACCAATTAGCCTTCTGTAGCCACAGATGTACCCTGGGCTCCAAATTTACTTTTTTCCAGTTCAAAATTGTGACAGGTGTCTCTACTCTACCCCTACCCCTAACCCTGGATAGTCCTACTATCCAGGCATTATTAATAACATTATCAACACTTAGAATGGCAATAGATGCTCTTTGTTAACTTCATACAGTAAGTCAAATGTCTTTATCTATCATTGAATACTTTTTTTAAAATGATTTTTTTTTCTCAAATCTATTGGAATTACATCTGCTTTATTTCTTTTAAATATTTATTTTTATTTTATGTGAATTGGTGTTTTGCCTGCATGTATAACTGTGTAAGGGTGTCAGATCTTGGAATTACAGACAGTTGTTAGCTACTATGTGGATGCTAGGAATCAAATTCAGGTCCTCTGAAAGAATAGTGCTCTTAACTGCTGAGCCATCTCTCCAGCCCTTTTTTTTTTTTTTTTTAAATGATTTTTTTCTCAAATCTACTTGAATTGCATCTGCTTTTTAAAAATATTTATTTTTACTTTATTGACATTGAATTCTTACAGCAGTACAGCAGGCACACTTTGCTGTTCACATTTTGGAGGAAGAGGCCTCTTGCCTGCCTGCCATTTTAGCCCATGCAGGCCAGACAACAAGACCTTATTAGCTCATGGAAATACTTTGCTTTTTCATGTCTGGTCTGTTAAATCAAGATCTTCCTGAAATTAAATACAAACACATTTCAGAGGACTTATCTTTTTAATCAGTTAATAAGAGAACTAGCAAAAGGCCAAAATCAAGACAGTGTTTGAGAAGTTAAGCATTTGTAGGGAATTTAATAAAATTTGAGTGACTGTTATGCTTAGTTTTCTGGTCAGCTACAAAGCTAGTTCATGCCTGATAGGGCACAGGCTGGCACTTTGGGATAGTGACTATTTTTCTTGTCATATGTCATCTTGGTGAAGGATCAATCTTGACCTGCAGAGTGGCATGTGGTATCTCACTGTTGACCTATTGGATGTGGCATGACTTATTTTGTTTATTTCCAGTTAGTATAACTGAATACCATAGATTGGTTGATATATAAATAGTAGAACTTTGTAGGTAAATGGATGGAATTAGAAAAAAATCCTACTGAGTGTGGTAACCTAGACTCAGGAAGACAAATGTCACATGATCTTTCTTATTAGAGGTTCCTAGCTCTAAATCTCCAGACATAAGTGTGATATTCACCCCTTATCATCAGGTGAAAATCGCCATGAAAAAACTATACTCAATCAAAATGATGAGTTGTGGAACCAGTCCCAATGGATACATCTACAAAAAACTTCCACATCTAAGGCTCCGGGAACATGGCAGAAGAGGACCAGAAGGACTGTGAGAGCCAGAGGACCAGGGAGTTTGCTGTGAGACTGTGTTTCCTAGTAACATCAGAAGCTGTGCCCATAAAGGTTCACCAATATGGCTGCCAACATGAGAGCAGAACAAGGAGAACACCAAAGAACACGCCACACTACATGGGGGAAAGCCCATAAGAGCTCATCCATTCACAAAGAACCATATAGACTATTGAGTAAAGCTAGGAGAAGGAGAGGTGGTCTTTCCCAGGGAAGAGTACACCATCAATTGTCCAGTATCATATGGTCAGCCCCTGAGAACACATATACAAATAATATCATGTGGACTGAATAGGTTATATTTAGAAACACACACACAAATATATATGTATCTATGCAATAACAATTGATGAAAAAAGAAGCCAGGGATTTTAAGGAAAACAGGGAGATTTTAGAGGGAGAAAAGGGAAGGGGAAAATGTTGTAACTAAAATTCAATCTAAAGAAAGCTAAAAGGCATAGAAGTTGATAGGGTTTGTAGTTCTGAGGCTGGAAGGACAAGCACTTGGGACAGCACTTGGCAGCAGAGGAGGGGCGTGTGCTGTGTGGTCATGTGGCCAGACAGAGCAATATGTTTGCTTGAGCAGCTCTTTCCCCCTTATGAAGACAATGGTGCCATTATAGGGACCCTACCTCATGACTTCATCTTACTTAAATTACCTTTCAAAGATCTGCCCCTAACCACAATCATACATGCATCTGGGGATTAAGTGTCTAGGGACAAATTTCAAGCTGTGGTAGTAGTGATTCTAGCTAAGCCATAGGAATGGCCTTGTTTTGAATGAGGTCATCAGAATCTTCTTGCTAAACCATATGTTGATCAGATGCATCTCACAAAGAGGTTGGAGGCATTGGGACAAGACACAGAACACACACTGTGGCTACTGACACCTCAAATTCCTATTTGAAAACAAATGACTATAAGATATGAATGATAGCTGGGCAGTGGTGATGCACACTTTTAATCCCAGTACTCAGAATACAGAGGCAGATTCATCTCTGTTAGTTCAAGGCCAGCCTGGTATCTAAAGTAAGTTCTAGGATAGCAGAAACTGTTACACAGAGAAACCCTGTCTTGAAAAACAAACAAAACAAAATCAGATGCTCAGCAAAGGCCTGTTCACCATTACAGAAAAACACAGCTGATAAAAGTGGAGAGAGCAAGAGACTCAGTGCCAGCTGATATACCTACAACACCATTTCTGCAACGGCTCAGGGATCATTGTGGTAGAGGGAGTGACAGGATCATTAGAGTCAAATGAACAGGGACATTCCCTATGAGACTGTGTTTCCCAGTCAAGTCAGAGAAGCTAGCTACCCATAAAGTCTCACCAACATGGCTGCCTAAACAAGACTTGAAGAAGGTCATGAGACCTCAACTCTAGGCAAAGAACTACAAGCAACTAAGGAATGCTGAGAATGGAAGAAACAGTCTTCCTCAGGGAAGAGCAAAGCAGTTGGTTATCCAATACCAAATGGTCAGCCCTGAGATCATATAACGTTATATGGCTTGAGTAGGCTGCAAAGGTGGGATACAGGGCAGGATGAGGAAATGATATAATTATTTCAACCCCCCGAATTAATGTAAAGGTAATAATTTTAATAATATTATTATTATAATGTAGATCAAATGTAGTCTTTCAGGAAGTAGTGTCTGCGGTCATCACAGGTGACTTGACCACCCACCTTGAGCTACTCTAAATACAGAAGAGGATTTGGAGCTCTACCTCAGTTATTCTCCAGTCTGCATAAGTTTTTCATAGGAGATGTCAGAACAAATAAAAGCTAAATATACAAAATGCACTAAATAATGGTTTTATTTTGTGTGTGCTCATGTGTTTTGTGTGCATGTGCATGTGTTTGTGTGCATGCCCAGGGGTCATCTTTAGGCATTGTTCCTCAGGTGCTGAT
Source organism: Sigmodon hispidus (assembly GCA_004025045.1). Classification (NCBI taxonomy): domain Eukaryota; kingdom Metazoa; phylum Chordata; class Mammalia; order Rodentia; family Cricetidae; genus Sigmodon; species Sigmodon hispidus. Next base: position 44,366 of record PVIH01010033.1, read on the forward strand.
CACCTTATGTTCTGAGATGGAGTTTCTCACTGGGAGCTGCGACTCATCAAGTGGGTTAGATTGTTCATCGATCCAGCTTTAAGGATCCATCTGTATTTGCCTCCCCAGGGCTGAGGTTACAGTCATGCGCCTGTAGCTGACCTTTCATGTGTGTGCTGAGGCTCAAACTCAGTCCTTACGCTTCTTCTGCAAGTGCTTCACTGAGTCATCTCTTCTGTTCCTAAAATACACTAAATAATATAGTAAAAATGCTAACTATTCTGAGCAGCCAACCTGTTCTTCAGGCACACCTGTTCTAGAAAGTTAGGTAAGACAAAAATAAGATGAAATGATATGAAAAATCACCAACTTCGTTGCCATAGTACAATAACCACCTTACCTATTGATCTAATTCTCCTAGGTGGTACCAGTCCCACCACACCTCTCCCCTTCCAGCCCTAACGACCTGAATGACACACTAAGAACTCAAGGCCCTTCTGCAATCATCATGCATCTGAGAGGTCCCACCCTGAAGGAGAAACTTTTAGTTTTGCTCTCCTTTATATAGTATCTACCTCAGTGCCAGACATACAGCACTGTGGTGACTGAGAGAGCGCATACTTTAAACCTAAGTTAATTTGGGTTAAATTCTGTGTAATCGTCAGAGAATTGCACCATCACTTAAATCTAGGCATCTTGTTGGTTCAATGGCAAGGTAACGGCGGGCCCCCAGCACAGGTGATCTCAGGAGATTGAGATAATCATTACTTTCCGAGAAGAATAGGACTGAAATTAATGTTTACAAGATGTGGATTCAGCTAGAGGGACATGGCTTTGATGTGCTTGGATTAATGGATGCTTCCCACACAGGCATTCAGAGTATGTATAGAGAACCTTGACCTTACAGGAGACCACATAGAGTGCAGCAGCACTGTGAAGCTGGTGAAGTTTTCTGTAGATTCTATTTTTGGAGGTATAGAGATTTCTTTTTTTTATCTTAGTTTAATTATAATGGAATTAGCTAACTCTAGGGGATAAAAGATTCCCATCCTTGGAAGAAACTTTGTGAATTCTGGGCCAGCTTCTTGGCTTGAGCGTGATAGTACACTAATACCTCAATAATGTCTCCACTGAAGCTATCAGTTAGGATCAAACCATAGGGAGACAGCTGCAGGAAGCTTCATCATTCTCTGCAGCCTTAGCTATTAAAACATGAGACCATATCTTAAAACAAGCTAAGGGCTGGTGAGACGAAATGAGCTGTGTTCAATCTCCAAGACCCACATAGTGGAAGGGGCAGACTGATTCCTGTGAGTATCTTCTGACCTTCACACACACACATAAATATAATAAAATTAGAAAACCTAATAGACAAGCTAAGAGCCTTTCTAAGAGTCTGGAGTCACTCTCTAAGTAGAAAAAGAGAGTGACAGTTGCTGGCTTTAAGGTCATAGCATCTGGGTGCATACTTCTCGGTCTCCTGGTCAGTTTGCTCACTGAGTGAAGGCATGCATTTATCCAGAAAGGTCAGGGAAACCATGATCCCGGAAAGTAGGCTTTTAGGTACTTGAGCATGACTCATTTAGAACACGCCATCTTGTATGAGGCCACAATTTGTTGTTCTCACCCCAACGGTCAGCAACAATTTAGGAACAGATCTATAAGAAAAACAGTAATTCAGCCAGTGGAGCTTTTAGAAAACAGTTGTTTTTAAAAAATTGTTCTTGAAAAACATTTTCACTCAGAAAAACTGCAGAGATCTCCAAGCCAACATGCACTGTTACTATTACCGAGTTGGTTACCCAGCATACACAGGAAGGTCCTGTTGCTGAAGACACTGCACATTCTAGCTGCAAGACTTGGAGAAAGAAAACCCCAACTGACCAGAAATGCCTCCTCTGCTCAGGAGCCTTCACAGCTCTTGGAAGGAGCTCTATCAGCTACCGAGGGGGGAAAAGATGTCAATGGATTTTACTTAGCTCAAGGCTACAACATCAACCTGCCAGTCCAGTGCAAAATGTACACAATTACAGTACAATCATGACTGTTATGGTGTAACCAATCATTTCCTGATTGTATTGGGGGGGTACTCCACTGAAAGGAATTTATTCTTGGTACTGTAAACCTGGTCAGAAGCTTGTTGCTGTGGAGATCATAGGCCCTAGAGGATGACCTAATATTGATATTTTGCTAATGGGCTAATAAAGGTCATGTTGTCACACTGCCTTGTAAATACTTAAGTTTATACCCATGGACCTGGGCAGCTTTTTATTGTGGTGAAAAAAAGCTCCTCCCCAGAGTGGACAGCAATGGAGAAAGGCATAACTGGTCCAAGTGCTAAAATAAATCATTGTAGTTGTTCAACTATCAATGAAGATGCCTTTATCAAACCTACTGCAAAGATTCAGGGACAACGAGGAAGAGGAGGGGGAAACAACCTAAGAGCTGAGAGCTGGAGAGGAATGTTGTGAAAATGCCGCCTTCTGGATATGATACAGCTGTTGCTCTCAGGAGCCTTTCTTGCATGTCCAAGTCAGTCAAATTCCCGGCACCAATGGGGAGGGAACTTACAAGACTCCGCCCCTACTAGAGAAGCTATTAGTAGCTGGTAGTGTTTGGGTGAGGGAGAATTGGTATTGGTTGGGGCGGTGGCCACTGGCAGTGGATTGCCCATGCCCTGGTGGGTGCCCCAAACCAAAGCATACATACACAGGCAGCATTACTTAACAAACGGGAAATGAGTACCAAATCTTGGAAGGGGATGTGTTGGGGGGAATCCAGTGGGAGTTAAATGGGGAAATGGGGATGGGGGTGTATGATCACAGTACTTTTGTATACAGGTACAAAATTCTCAAAGAATAATTTTTTGAAAGTTTCTACATTTTTTTTAACTGAACAAACCACTCCCCCAACTTAAACACAACCAAGTCTCCAGGTTAAAAATATTGAACTCTATCCGATAGGATTGATTGATGACCAAGATTCCAGGATTCAGTATAAACTCTCAGTCTTGCCATTGTGTGAATCCTCACAGACCCAGCTTTGTTTTCTCCTAGCATCTTTTCTTGGAGTTGTACTTGATTTTGTTACCAGTTTTCACCTGAATCCGCTGAGGAATAGGATGATTTTTGCTTTTGTTTCTTGGTCAGGAATCTCTTGATTCTGAAAGTCTTATGAGAGGTGGCAAGAAGCTGAGCTAGGAGTATGGCATGATAGAGGAGAAAAGGTTGAATAATTTTTAAAAGAAAACTTTCATTTAAAAATGACATATTCAGGGACTGGAGAGAGAGAGAGAGAGAGACAGAGGGAGGGAGGGAGGGAGGGGGAGAGAGAGACAGAGGGAGACGGAGGAGGAGGGAGAGAGAGGGAGGGAGGGAGAGAGGGAGAGAGAGTTTTTAACCAACCAAGTGTTTGCCTTATAAGCACGAGGACTGGAATTCAACCCCCAGACCCTCTGTGAAAAGCTCTGGGAGTTGAGGCACATGCCTGTATCTTGTATTTGCCAAGCCTTGGAGGCAGAGACAAAAAGATTCCGGGGCTTCCCAGCCAACCAATCCAGATTGCTTGGTGAGTTCCAAGCCAATGACACAACCTGTCTGAAAAAGAAAAGATGCTGGCACCCATAGACAAATGTCAGAGATTGTTCTCTAGCTTCTGCATGAACACAAACACATATCAGTGTCCACTTGCACAACTATACTCACAGGAACACACACACCACACACACATACTCAAATAAAAACAAAAATAAATGTTAATGTTAAAATTACTTTTCAGTTTTAAAATAGTTGTAGATTCATAGGGATCTATCAAATAGAATCTATAAAGTAAAATCTGTAAAACGTATGGGGCTTTGTGTATCTTTATCTCCTCTAAGAGATTTAAAAGAATGACTGAATGTGTCTTGCGTAAGTACAGTTCAACAGCCATGATTCGTATTGAATCAGACCTAATCTAGATCTCACTACTTTGCCACATGTACACTTGGCGTCTGAAGACAGAAGAGGTGTCAAGTCTTCTAGAACTGGAGTTAAAGACAGTTATAAACTATTGTGTGGTGCTGGGAACAGAACCTTGGTCATCTGCAAGAGCAGCCAATGTTCTTTACTGCTGAGCCGCACCTCCCACTTGTTTATTTTTACAAGCAATTATTTGCATATGTGAATGCATGTGTCCATAGCTATATGCAGAAAATATTACATGTATTTTCATCACATTCCTGGTACACAGCCATCCCAGCACAAGATTTTGATATATTTTTTAACCACCAGCCCCTAACTACTGTCTACTACTAAATTAGGGTTCTATTTCTGCAATTTTGCTGTTATAAATGGAGTCAAGCAGTGTGTAACCATTTGCAATTGTCTTTTTCTCTCAGTAAAGTTGCCTCTATAGTTATTGGATCAACCTGTAGTGGGATTATGTGTTACATTTTAAGTGATTGTCCCATGTACAGGTTTAATAAAAAGCTGATTGACTGAAGGCAGACAGGAAGTGTGGCTGGAGCTACCAGACTGGGAAAATCTCAGAGCAGAGCAGACATGCCACACAGACGCCACAGGAATGTGACAGAGACACAGGAGATGGCTGTAGATGCAGGGGAAAGAAGCTGAACTACTGCTCTCTGATAAAAGATATGGAGCTGCATGGCTGATAAAGATGGGTTGAGTTTAGATGAAGGAGTAAGCAAGTTATATGCCTGGGCTCTGGGTAGATCAGTGTAAAATTAATAAAAGTGTCTGTGTGTCTCTGTGTGACTGCGAGTGTTTCTGTTGGACTGCCAGACTGACAGTCAAACCTCTGATCTAGAGTATGGGCTAGGAACATCTTACATCAACCTGTGTGTCTTAACCCCTTAGGGGGAGGGTGTACAACCCTTTCACAAGGGTTACATATCAGATAGCCTGCATATCAGATATTTACATTATGATTCATAACATTGACAAAATCATAGTTATGAAATAGCAATGAAATAATTCTGTAATTGGGGGTTGCCATGACCTGAAGGATTGTATTAAAGGGTCACACCATTGTGAAGGTTGAGAACCACTGCTCTGTATTATTGCATGTATGCACATGTTGCATGTATGCATGTGTGCATGCATGGCACATGAACATGTGTTACATATGTACATGTGTTGCATGTGTTGCATGTGTTCATGTGGAAGTGCTACATGTGTGGCTAATTTGTCCACCTCTGCCACCAAGTTCTAGTCTATGCTATGAATGTTGGATGCTAACCATTCATCCAAGAAAGAAAATGTGAGCTCTTAGTCCTTGGTTAGACTAATGAGAAAGAGATAAAAGATTGTTCCATGAGCATAGGTTTTCATTTCTTTGGGATAAATGTCCAAAAGTGAACCTGTGAGCCATGTGTAACTACACACTTAGCTTTAAAAGAAGCTGCTAAACTATTTTTAAGGTATCTTACCTGAAAAAAATTTTAAGGTGTCTTACCATTTTATGCAAGGAGTGTTTCAGTTTCTCAGCATCTTCACCAGCATTTAGCTTCATCATCATTCCTGTGTTAATCATCTTAACAGGCACACAGTGTTACCTTGCTGTTATTTTTTTGTGTTTATGTGTGTGCATTCACATGCATACTTGTGTGTATGCATATGGTGTATCTGTGCATGTGGAGGACAGAGGTGATTTTCTCAGGTATGATCCACTACATTTTCTGAGCTAGGCTGGCTATCCAGTGGTCTGTGCCTACTCAGTGGTAGGATTTCAACAGCACACTACTATGCAGATCCAATTCAGGTTACCATGCTTACAAGGTAAGTACCATACCACTGAACCATCTCCCTGGTACAGATGTACATTTATGGTTGCATAACAGTGTTGAGCATGAAGTATGTATCATTGGACATTCAAACATCCTTTTCAATGAAATAATGTATTCATTTTTATTGTCTCTTTCTAACTGCCTTGTTTGTACTTTTACCATTGAGTCTTAAGAGTTTTCTATATATTATAAATATGAGTCCTTATTGGGTATGTGTTTTGAAAATATTACTCCTGGATTGTAGATTCTCTTTCAGCCTTTTGTTTACAGAGAATAAAGATTTATTAAATTTAAATATTTTTGTATGCTTTCTTGAGACAGAGCTATTATTAGCCTAGGCTGGTTTCCAACTTTACATAAGGCCTAGGACTTAGGACAATGTTTATTTTGGGAACTGAAAATTCAAAGCACTCGCACAGTTTACTGAAAAGATCATTTGTAAATCTGTAAAAATCTCATGTGATTTTATGTACAAGAGCCTGTTTTTAGATTTGGCCTTCCTTTGTGTGTGTGGTATATATGCATGTATGTATACACGTTCATACACCTGTGGATATATGCTTGTAGGTGAGTGTGCACATGCATGTGGAGGCCTGAAACCTCAGGTGTCATCCCCAGGAACAACATTTGCCTCATTTTGAGATTGGGTCTCTTGTTTGCCTGGAGCTCACCTATAGGGCTAGGCTAGACTGGGTGGCCAATGGTCTATAGTGACCTGCCTGTCTCAGTCTCTGCAGTGCTGGGATTATGAGTGGGCTCTACCATTCCTGGAATTTGTATGTACCTTCTGGCTAATCTCATGCCCTTCTGGTTTTGAGGCAAGCACTTCGTTCACCGAGCTCTCTCTCGGCTCCCTTGGCTCTTTTTTTTTTTTAACTGATCCAAGTATTGATCCTCTGCCAGCCCCAGACTGCCTTCACTTCTGTGGTTCTGTAGGAAGCAAGCCTTACCATCTGGAAGGCAGCTTCTTTTCACTTTTTTTTGGTTTCTTTTTTTCTCTTAATGCATTTGACAAAAAAAAAAAAAAAATCTTACTGGGACTTTGACAGGAATAGCATTAACATCTAGAAAAATCCATTTTATTAATAAAATAAAAATCTTTATTTTATTAATCCTTCTAATCCATGATCATATTATATTTCTCAAGAATTAAGCATGTTTTCTCATAAGCATTTTGTAATTTTCACTGTCTAATCCCATTCATGTTTTGTTAGGCTTATAATTAAGAATCATTTATTATTATTGTTATTCTTGAGGGAGTCTCACTACTTAGGCTTTGCTAGGCCGAAACTCACTATATATATATATATATATATATATATATATATATATATATATATATATACCAGGATGGCCTCAAAATCACAGAGACCCTCCTGCCTCTGTCTTCTGAATGCTGGGAATTAAAGGCATTCATCACCATACCTGGTTTATTTTATTCTTGATAGTGACAACTGTTATTTTTCTCTACAAACATATTGAATATAATTTCACACCTATTCTTGTTTCTCAATATGTTATTTTTTAAGTGAGGAAGAATAGAATGAGAACCCTGATTCTAATTTCTTAACACCTTCAGTCTAGTGTGAACAGTTCTTTAACTAACTTGAATGTATTTTACTTGCACACCAGTGTGGCAGTGTCTGTGTAGGCGTGACTCTGTGTACATGTGCACATCCCTGTGTATGAGTATAACTGTGTGTCCATGTATGTCTGTGTGTGTCTCTGTGTTGGTATATTTGTGTATGTGTTCATATCTGTCTATACATGATTCTGAATATGGGTATATCTATGTGTATATCTCCTTGTCTATAGGTGTGCCTATCTCTGTTTGGGGGATGTATCTGTGTGTGGCCTACAGTATGCATTATCACCTAAGCAGATTAATGTGGAGGAAAGCCTTCACAATGCCTTTTTTTTTTGTTATAATTCCTCCCTTACACAAGTAAGTTCTTTCTGGATGGAGGGCTCATCATCTTAATCTTCAGTAAAGGCCACATTGCAGGTATCAGTGTTTACATACCTGTCCTATACACACTTGCAGGAATTGCAATATATTTTTTTACTCATCAGCCATCTTTGAGGTGTCTCCATACTCCTGAGGTAGATCTGTTCACCAGTGACATTCCACTTCACAGCATATACAGGAAGATAAGCCACTTCAGGTATTTCCATTAGGGATATTGCACTCTGAAATAACTCTGCCATTGTTGCAGATATTATCACCACGGCAGAGATCACACAATGGCTACTGCAGCAAGAAAGAGGGCATGGAATTCCATACCACATGGGAAAAGATGGTGCTGTGCTTTAAACAGAAAATGTTCTCCATAGACTCACATGTTCCAACCCTTGGTCCCCAGCTGGTGGCACTGTTTGGGAAGGCTGTGGCACCTTCATGGTGTAGAGGATCACTGAAGGAAGTAAATCAACCACTAGGAGTAGGCCATGTAGCCCAGCCCCATGCTCACTCTGCTTCCTGCTGTGGGTGCAGTATGACTAGGGGCTCACATTCCTGCTACCCTGCCTTCCTCACAGTGAGGGACAATGCCCTTCCTTGCTTAAGTTACTGCTGTCAGGATATTTTACCACAGCAACAGGGAATGACTGAGATGTTTATATTGAGATCATCTGCTCACAACCTCTCCCGCCTCAAATGGTTCGACCTTAAGTGGGCCATGCAATTGATTTTCCCTAAGTCATCTTTGACTCTGTTGATCCTTGTTTGGGCTCCATCAGTTTAGAGTGTCTTTGTTTTTGTGGGGAGGAAAGATGTGAACAAAAAATTTCTTTCCTTTTTTAAAAAGTAAATTTATTACTTCACCTCCTGACCGCAGTTTCCCTTCTTCCTCTCCTCTCATTGCTCCCCTGCCTCCCCTCTGCTCTCTTTTCCAGCCCACTCCTGCTCTGCTTCTGTTCAGAAAAGGGCAAGCGACCCATAGATACTGACAAAGCACAGCATATCAAGTCGTGGAAGGACCAAGCACCTCCCCTTGTATTAAGGCTGGACAAAGTGACCCAGTATGAGGAGTAGGGTCCCTAAAGCCAATCAAAGAGTTAGAGACAGTGCTGCTCCCACTGTTAGGAGTCCCTTAAGAAGGCTAAGCTACATAACTATCATGTATATGTAAAGGGCCTAGATCGGTCTCACGCAGGCTCCCTGGCTGTTGGTTCAGACTCCGTGAGCTCCTATGAGCCCAGCTTAGTTGATGTTTTGAATTTTCTTGTGTGATCCTTGACCTCTCTGGCTCCTACAATCCTTCCTCCCTCTCTTCAGTAGCATCCTCTGACCTCAGCCTGGTGTTTGCCCTTGGGTCTCTTCATCTGTTTCCAATAGTAACTGGATGAAGCCTCTCTGATGACAATTGGGGTAGGCACCAATCTATCAGCATAGCAGAATGTCATTAAAAATCATTATGTGAACAAACATTTCTTTATCCCAGACAGGACACCAGTGACAAATCCTCTCAACTCTAGCTTAGTGAAGTCAATGAGTTCATTGGGGGCTACATACAGGAGAACGGGTCAGGGACCACAGGAACACAGGTGTCTCTGTACAGGAGAACAGGTCAGGGAGGACCACAGGAACAAAGGTGTCTCCCAGGCAGCTGTATTATCAGAAAGCTCCTATCAGCACAGATGACTCCTAAAAGATCCATCCTGAGCGTTCACTGTCCAATTTGGGGATGCTCCGTCAGAGCCACCCCTCCCCCACCTGCACACTCCTGCTCTGTCACAGCTGCTTACTGATCTTATAGCCAACATGAGTTCGAATCCAGAAACTTTCTGAGCTTCCCATGCCTCTAAGGCTCATTAACTATCTGAATATTGTATTCCTGTTAGCATCTTTCTGAGTTGTATTAATCTCTTTTCCCTGCAGGAAGCTATGTTTTAGTTTGGAGGAAATAGCCACATAGCACTGAGTGGTGAAATGATATTACAGGGCTGGCTCCCCACTGTGCCTTCCCTTACCAGCCCAACCAGCCCTTTCTCTGTAGCATATATATATATAATGTATATACATATTATACATATATTATATATTACATAATATACATATATTATATGTATGCTTGTTATTGCTTCCCCCAACTTCTTCCTTGAGAATTAATTCTGGCTCCATTTACATGCTAAGCATGGTTCCTACCACCATTCAGTGTCTCACTCGGTTTTTTCTTTTGGCATCTTTGCCCTTTGTGTTTTCGTGGCTCTCTGTCCAGCATGACCTCCTTGTCCTTTATCTTTAGCTCACGGCCTCTCAGATTTCTCTCATGAAATGCTGATAGATTTCAGTTTAGATACTCTGGGTCATTCACTGCTGGCTAGCCATAGGATTTCTTTGGCTGGATTCTGTGGGTTCAATAACAAGAGTGAGGAGGATCAGTGCTGTGTGGAGCAGGCCTGGCGATGTGCTGGTGTAGCCTCATAAATTGCATAGTTGCTGGCAGTGCAGGAGCATCCTCCCCTGGGGACATTGCTCTCCCTACAAACAGATGTATCTGGGAAAGAGCCATGCTCAAGGGAGAATGCATCCAAATTGCAGTAAATTCAGTCCCTGGGCTGCTAAGATCTTGCTGCCTAGAGCCAAGAAGACCCAGTTCCTTGTCTTCCGCTGCCTGCTTGGTGTGGAACCATCAGGACCCAGGCTTCCACCTGGGAAGAGAATGAAGCCCAAATCTTCCTCTCTGTTTCAGTCTGTCAGCTGCTCAGCCATAACTCAGTGGCTTAAAGCTAAAATGAACCTTAACCAACCAGAGCAAAGCAAACACATAAGCCCAAGCCTTGGCCAGTATGTGTGTGTGTGTGTGTGTGTGTGTGTGTGTGTATGTGTGTATGTGTTCTTAGTCTTTAATCCTAGTTGATAATGAGTTATCAGAAAATGTAACTGCCAGATCAAATTGAGTCTCAGTTGGAGTTTGAGGAGAAATGGTTCAGGGTTTATATCTTGCAATGCCAAACGGAGAGAACTTCAAGAAGCTGGGCTAATGCAGACTAGGGTGGCCTCACTGTGGCAGTGCACCCCTTTGGGGACAGGGGTGTCCCTGGGGCTTACATAGGCTGGGGAGTCTTTATGAATTTGGAGTTCTAGTGAATGGATACTCCACACACCTCTCCTCACATTCCTGACTTGTACTCAAACCTCACCATTTGTCCAGGTACTACCTGTGTCTGGGTGAGCCCCTGGGGTGGTTATAGGGCCCTGGGCGGTCATGTTTGATGGTCTGGGAGGGTATGAGAAGCACATGTTGAGAGTTCACAGGCTGTTGGCTCCTGAGTCTTACACAGTCCCAGAGAACTATGCTGTTTCTACTTTATTTTTCTTTAGTGCTAGGGATTTAACCCATAGCCCTCGACTCAGCTCATAGGTTCTTTGAGCACATGTATGTACACATGTTCATGTGGGTGAATATGCAAATGTATGTATGTCCATGTAGAAGCCAGGAGGTGATGCTGAGTGCCTTCCTCAACTTTTAAACTGAAGAGCACCCCTAAATTTAGTTTAGGGTAGAGCTGGACCCTGGAGCTGTTCTATGGAGATGGATGTGTGCCGGAGCCAATCATCTGATTCACAAAATCCCCAGTCCTTCCAATAAATTCCCCTTAGCAGGGTGCCCCAAATTTCCTGGCCTGACAGGTTAGAGGAGTGGGTAAGTGGGAGGACATGGCTGTGAAGAAACCTGACACAGCCTGTTGACTTTATGTCCAGACTCTGGGAAAGGTAAAATATGACATGCTGATGCATGAAGCACTTCATCTTGTCCAGCAGAAATGTCAGCAGTAGCAAAAAACAGTTCAGTGGAATCCAGCCTGGTACCGAAGGTCAGAGGCAACAGGGTTTTGGTGGCTGGGCTCTTTGTCTTGGCATCTCTGTGAGGCTACAGGGCTCCATGGACACAGTCAGAAGAGAGATGTTCCAGCATGCATTATTTTAGATGCAAGAAAGTCAGGATATGCTCTACTTCAGTACAGGAAGTGATTAATGACAGGAACACAAGCAAAGCTGAGCCCTTGTCACTACTGTGACCAGCTCTCGTTCAGTCTGCCTGTTCAGGGTACAATCAGCCCTGAAACACATGCATCCAGACAGAGGTGAGCCTGACAGTCTGCCGGCTGTACCGTTCAATAAGTGCGCCTTTGCTGAGCCTCAGAATTGGCCTCAGAAGGCCACACCGTGCTAGACACATCACATTGCTTTTTGCTTTCCATGGGGTGCTGATCCCTTTCTGTCCTGCTCTGAAGTGCCTACCCCAGGGAGACAGGAGTCCTTTCTCTGAAGCCGAAACCTCAGCTCCTGATGCAGCTGCAGCCTGGCCTTCTGCTGGCTCAGCTCTGCTTTTCCTCTATCTCTCTGCCTCAGCAGGGAACAGATAGATAAATCAATGCGTGGACAGAGAGGCTTTGGTGTTTTGGCTACCCTTGAGTAGGTCTAGGAAGAATCTCTGTTTTTTTTTTACAGGGATGGGGAGGGTAAATTCTTGATTCAGCCATCCCTGAGTTTCTCCACACCTGAAATAAAAATAAAGCAGAGCATGTATTTTCCCTGCGTCTCTCTGCATCTAAAATAAAGCATTCTGGAACATCTGTTTACACAAGATGTCCATGGAGGCCTGTGGCCTCAAAGAGAAGCCAAGGCATAGCACCCAACAACCAGCATCCCTAATGCTTCTCACCTTCAGTTCACTGCTGGATTCCCACTAGGCTGCTTCTGCTGACACCTCTGGTGGACAAGAGGGTGTTCTGTACATTACCATAAAGACTCTTCAGGTCTACCATAGTCTAGTTTTCATTCCAATGTGTGGGCACATGTGTATGGAGGCCAGAGGTTGATGTCAGGTGCTTTTTTGATCACCCTCTAGCTTTTTTGAAATATGGCCAGTTGATCCCAGAGCTCACTGATTTAGCTAGGCTGGCTGGTCATCAAGTCTCAGAAATCTATCTCTACCCTTTCTAGATGCAGGATCCCTAACTCATATATGTATGTATGAATGTTTATGTGTATGAAAATGTATCTGCAAATGTAAACTGTGTGTAGTGGCCTTAGGTGCTGTCTTGCCCACTTTGGCTTTTTAAGTTTTTTTAGATAGTGTCTCTCACTGGCCTGGAACTCACCAATTCAGCAAGGTTGTCTGTCCAGTGAGCCCTAGATATCCATCAGTTTCTTCCTCCCATATCCAGCTATTTGTGTGTGTGTGTGTGTGTGTGTGTGTGTGTGTGTGTGTGTGTGTGTGTGTGTGGGTTATGGGGAATCAAACTCAGAGCCTTATGCTTACACAGCATGCATTTTACCAAGAAGCTGACCCTTCATCCTGTAACCTCCAATTTCTTTTTTGTTTGCTTTATTTTTATCCCAGGTTCTGTTTCCTGCTCCACTATGGTGGGAGCCAGAATCAACACGAACACAAAAGGCACCCTGGCTCAGCAGCTTACCTGGCATACCCCTTTTGACACCAGTCCAGACAAGTTGGCATAGTAAGAAGATTATAGGATTTAGAGTTACACGCACCAGCCAAATCCCAGCTGGATTGCTAATTACCAGTCCAATTGTGCATCAAATTATGTAATTATGTGGCTAACTATATACCTCATTATGCAACATGCGCTAGCCTGACTTCCTGTCAGAGAGCCTCAATGTCTGCATCTGTAGAATGAGTATAGTACGAAAAGTGATTTAAGGGGCTGCAGAAGGAATTGCCCACAATGCCCTGCACCCATCAGTTCCTTTTCTACAAAGTTCATAGCTTTTCTGTTTTAGTCCTCTGTATGTGTGTGTGTGTGGGTGTGTGTGTGTGTGTAGGCCAGAGGTTAATATCAGGTGTCTTTGATTGCTCTCTACATTATTATTATTACTGAGATATGGTCTCTTATTAAACACAGCACTCATTAATTTAGCTAGGCTGTCTGGTCAGTAAGTCCCAGAGATCTATCTGCCTCTATAGCACTGGGACTACAGGAGCACTGTCACACTTCAAAACAAAACAGAGCAAAACATAGGCTCTGGTGGGGGGTGTTTGCAGGTCCTCATGTTTGCAGAGTGAGCATTTCACTGATGGAACCATCTCTCTCCCCAGACCTTGCAGTGCCTTTTTGAGCCCGGATTCTCTTGTCTACATGATGCCTAGAAAGCCCTTCATGGCTGGAATTGGCTTATTTCCCTTCCTCCTGATTCTGGATGATGCTATTGTGGACCTCCTTCGTGCCTACACCATGCCTCCCCTCCGAGAAACAAATGCAACTCATCTTTACATAATTAAACAAATGCGGCATAGACAGAAGGAATACATCTTTACATGGTTAAAGTGATATTCTGCAGCAAAAAGTGTAACACATTTTACATAGTTAAAATAATATCCTACAACAGCAAGTCTTTATTTGTAAGTCCTCCCCAAAAGACTCATTGGTTTGTCTAATTGGGCTTTGGTGAAATCATTTGTTATTATTCTGTTGTAATTATCCTATCTGGGATGAGAAGATACTTGCTCATATCTCTCCAGAAAGAGTCACATAACACACTCAGAATGGAGCGGGACATGACAGAACCAGAGAGAATCTGGGGATATATGGTTGCACTGCCCCTGCAATAGGCACCGAGACATACAACTGAGGTGGATTTCTGTGATGATGGAATGTCTGCAGCGGGGAATCCTTGCTGTGGCCATGCTTCCTCCTGTGGTATGAGATGGTGGATCTTCTTGCTGGTGCTACAAATAGAGATATGTAACTAAGGATGAGCCATTGGAGATGGAGGGTCCATGGAAAGATCCCATTGTCTATGTGGTGCGGAGTAGTGTGCCTCCTCCTTGATGAGTGCTGTCTGTCTACTGTATATGTATGGAGACACTCTGATTATGGCTGAAAGACTAAGAATTCAGAGCCATCTCTAAAAGTTGCATGCTTGGGACAGAAGCACCAGGAAGTTGTTATAGCAGTTGCATGGACACTGTTCTTTGTAATAAGGCATGCAACTTAGGCCGAGGTGGCTGCTCACAGGGAACCTTCCTGTGTAAGGTATGCCCTTAAAGAGGGCTGTAGCTAGTGCCTTAGCCTCTGGTTTGATGGAAAAAATGAATTAAAGAGAGAATGAGCTGGAGGTGTTGGCTTGCCTGGGGGACTAAAGGGAAAAGAGAGGTTTGTGCTAAAGATCCCTTTCTGGGACCCAAACATTCATGGAAAGAACTGGGGAGTGAGGAGAAGGAGTACACTGTTAAGTGATAGACGGCAGCCGGGTCTCACCTTTAATAGAGAAGAGAGAGATCTATGATATGACATATTGATGAGGCGTTAGTAATGGTCCAACATAAGAAACTACAATTTTTTAAGATTAATGTTATTATTGTATTTGTCTGCATCTGTGCACTGTATATGTGCTTGTTCCCAAGGAAGTGGTGAGCCTACATATGGTTTCTGGGATTCAAACATGGGTCTTTCACAACAAGAAGTGCCCTTAGCCACTGAGCCAACTCTTCAGCCCTACAAAACTATGATAATCAGCAAAATACTCAGCACCTGAGGGGCTTGACTTTGGAAAGACTTTTACATGTGCAATGAAGAGCCTGTCACAGCCTGGAGACTGGAGGACATGGGAACAATTGAGATTAGTCTAAGGGTGGTGGAGGTAGAAAAGCTGAGTAAAGCGGCTACCTATCCATTCTTTTTTTCTTTTTTCTTTTTTTCAAGATTTATTTATTATGTATACAGCATACAGAAGAGGGTACTAGATGTCATCATAGCTGGTTATGAGCCTCCATGTGGTTGTTGGGAATTGAACTCAGGACCTTTGGAAGAACAGTCAGTGTTCTTAACCTCTGAGCCATACTTATCCATTCTTAACACCAAGGCTGCATAAACTGAGATGATGTGAGGGAGTCAGTCCCTCTTGGAC
This sequence comes from Sigmodon hispidus, assembly GCA_004025045.1. Taxonomy (NCBI): domain Eukaryota; kingdom Metazoa; phylum Chordata; class Mammalia; order Rodentia; family Cricetidae; genus Sigmodon; species Sigmodon hispidus. The sequence continues at coordinate 60,013 of PVIH01010033.1, forward strand.
TGACATTAGGGAAACTTGGTTATCTCTGAAGTTCCCACAAATCCAGGGACTAGAAGGTAACAGAGGAAACACAGGGGTTACTGAAAGAACTGGGTACGAGCGAAGTAGAGTTTGATGCTCAGATATCTGGGCCAGAGAGAGCTGTACTTCCAACAATTTAAGACAAAACAGTTTGGTGCTGCAGTGACATTGGGGATAGTATGGAGCGCTAGTGTTTCTGCTGTGTCCCAGGTGGGACTTGTTCTTTATGAGGTAGAAGAAGCTCTGGCAGATCTGAGTAACTGATGGACATGTAAATTGGATAAAGAGAGAAGCAATCCAGAGGACTGAGGGGTTTATTTGGTGACTCAAGGCAGATGTGACAAGATTGGTGTTGAACTGGGACTCTTAGAGAGGAAAAAAAACCAAAATCAGATGCTATGCTAGTGAGATTTTGGAAGACTTTAAAGCCTTAGTAGTGGTTTTCAGAAAACAAATGGTACGATAATAAGAATAAAAAAGATTAAGCCAGTCCTAGAGGTGGTCAACCATTCCCTAGAGTATGCTACTTTTTAAGAGAGTCCAGAGGGGTGGAAGATTGTTGACTCAGCTAGGTTTGACTGACAGAAAAGCAAAAGCTAGAGAGCTGCAAGAACCAAGTTGCTGGCTCTGGTAACAAGGCAAACACGTAGGCTGGAGTACTGTCCCAGCCTGAGCTGGACTGAGAAGTATAATCCAGCCTTGGGGGCTGTGACCTGTGATCAACTGGAATTTACTTGGAATGGATGACAGTGGACCTTTGGGGGTCATCTAGTCTCTGAGAAAAGATTTTATTCCATCATAATAAACCTTAGGGTTTTGATAGTTCCATGAGGGCACCCAGGAGAGCAGTAAAAACAACAGTCAGGTAGTTGAAATGAAGGCACCTGGCCAGCTAGAAATGGGCATTCCTCAAAGCCACACAGGGCCAGCATTAGGCTACCTCCCCAGGTGAGCCCCACACAGGGGTTTACACCACATAGGGGACTGCAGATCCTTCTTAGTGGACACCTGAGGCTTCAGGGGTTCTAAGATGTCACTACAATTGGATACTTTCTTAGGTCAGCCCAGCAAGTGTATGTCAGCTTCATAAACTGGCGAATCCAGAAGACAAAGATTAATCATTCTGTCCTTTTTTTTGTATGTGTATGTAAGTATATGTGCATGCACATGCTTGCATATATATGCAGATGCACTTGTGTATACAGGTACATATACATGGTGTATACAGGTAAAAGTCAGAGGAAAGCCTTAGGTGCTGTCTATCTTGTCTTTGAGAAAAGAACTTGCATTGGCTTGGAACTCACCAAACAGACTAGGCTGGCTGGCCAGTGGGTCCCATGAATCTTCCTGTCAGAAATTACAAGCACATCACCAGGAGTGCCCCATTAGTGCCCACCCCTTGCTTATTTTACATAGGTATTGAGGAGTTTTCACATTCTACTCAGCAGGAGACAAAAGTTGACTTCAGGATTTACCACAGCTGATGGAGACATCCTTACTAGTCAGACGCTTGGCCCTTAATTACCCTTTAGTGTTAATTTCCTTCCAGAATTATTTTGACTCCTATGCCTGGTCATACGAGGCAGAGGAAGCTATTAGCAAATAAACAGAGAAACACACAAACTTGTCAGCAGACGGATTACAAAGGAATACAATTTTGCGCAAAATGCCTTTGCCTTTAAAAAGCGTTTGTGCATAAATTAGTCTGTCAGCAAATGCATATAGCTAATTGCATGAAAAAAATGGGTCCTGCCATAATATCATCTACATAGAGTCACTTCTTGCAAAGCAGTAGTGATTGGGCACCTTATTAATGGAGCAGAAGAGTCAACCGCTTTCATTAAGATGCTTTTGGGAAAGAAGAAGCCTATTAGAATGCATTTTATAACAAATTTATTCTTTTTTACAATTTATAGAGTATTTAACTCTTGTTTGCACACCAGGTCAAGCAGTATTCTGCCCTTTTTGTAGTAAAACTAAAAATAAAAAATAAACCATAATATCAAGTGTAATGCCGCAAGTGTGGCAGGGTGGAAAGGAACCGGCGAATGGCTCAGTGTCTGCATCCGCCAGAGTTCTGACCCAGGGCTGGAGAGCTGCTGGTGGCTGTTAAACCTGATGAAACCCATGAAGGGCACTGTGGGCATTTGAATGCTCTTATTGTATGTTCTGAATAAGTGAATAAGTGACCTCTACCTGGACTTGGATAAGCATGCTGAGCTGAGTTATTGCTGCTTTTGCTAATCTATCTGAGGTCTCAAGTGGACTCTTGAAGCTTCATAAATCTTCTAACTTTTGATGCATGCAGCTTCTCAGCATCTTCTACCCACGGCTTGAGCTGAAGACTGTACTTTTCCGTAAGAGACTATTTTATGAGAAGCTTTTGATTCCATTCTGATAAAAGATAACTATGCATCTTAGTGGACAGGTGATTGGCACCATCTGTTCAATGACCTCCTCACATATACTGGTAAATGACTTATCCTTGGAAGTAGAAAGGTGGTGTCCTATAAACTTAGCAGGGTAACTTGGAACTAAAGAGGCATAAGGGTGTATTAAAATCATATCAGGGAAACAAGACTGGAGAACTTATTGGACAACCAGACCAAGGAAAGAGGTCTTCATCTGAACTCCATAAATAGATTCAGGCATCCAGTACTAAGACGGGTCCCTCATCTGTCAAGTGATCACCTTGCATCAATGACAACAGAAGAACTCTCATCTATACCAGGGCTTCAGTTTGGCTCAGTCTATATCATTGAGGTGGCTTTCGTCAGTGCCCACCTGAACCTCTCATCCATCCATCTGTCTGGATATAGTCCTGCTCTTCCTCTATACGGATAGGCTCAACTAGCTAATATCTGATGCTGTAGCCTACCGCAGCAGCCAGCCACAGTACAGAGTGATTCCCCAGCGACTACTAACTGGTTGTTTATGTCACTTCCCACCTGCTACTCAGGCTTCTGAAATCCCTTGTAACCAGCTACAGCTTCTTCTTCTTCTTCTTCTTCTTCTTCTTCTTCTTCTTCTTCTTCTTCTTCTTCTTCTTTATTTTAAAGATTTATATGTTTATTATGTTTACAGTATACAGAAGAGGGTACCAGATGTCATCATAGATGGTTGTGAGCTACCATGTGGTTGCTGGGAATTGAACTCAGGACCTCTGGAAGAACAGTCAGTGCTCTTAACCTCTGAGCCATCTCTCCAGCCCCAGCTGCAGCTTCTTACCTCTGGGTAGTCACCCTGTAACCATCATGTAAACATCATTTACTGTATGGCATGTATGACTTGACAGTTAATAGTAGTAATCAAAAGTAAGTAGAAGTGGATTGAAAGCATCTATGTTTACCTTGGCTAGGCCTATCAAAGAAAGCAAGAATATCTGTCAAATTGCTGCCATCAGAACCACTGTACCTTGTGGATTTATTCCATAAATTCTGACACTGTGGAAAGCACAAATGTTTTTGTCTATTTTTGACATAGCATACCTATGACAGTAGGACCTCCCTTGCCCATTATTGACTACAATTCCAGAACTCAAGTTGAAAAAACGGTGGCATGGTAAATGGTAGTCTGGATAAAAACCACATGAATGATGGCAAGAGGTAGGGACAGCTGGGTAGTTAGGACATAGCAAGTCTGGGGTGCAGAACATGAGAGTTTAGTGTTGAAGATGGGAACTGTACTACAAGAAAAAGAAAAAAAGCAGCATGCATGTACACCAAAAGCCTCTTGCAGATTAGCCAGTAAAATACACTGACTCTACAAAGGGATTAGCAGTCCAGAATGGAGGCCACAGGGAGTTGAGACAATAAGGCAGGCCAGACCAGCAGAAGTGGAAAGCTGAGCCTGGCCTATGTAGATGGAGATGTCTGTGCAGAGTGGCCCTTATGCACATGCCCAGCCTACATCTTCAGGGCTCTGCCTTGGGCAAGATCTTCCCCCGTGAGCTGAGAATTGTGCTTGTGAGTGTCCCTGTGGTGTCCAAAAGTTCATTAAAAATAAGTTTATAAAATAAATGCAACCACTTGCCAGATCTTGGGTCAGGACAGCATTGCTTTTGATATTTTATTATGTCTTCATAAAGCACAGTCTGTGATAGCTTCCTGGAGATTTGCTGAGCCAGCAGAAGGGCCTCCCTGTGGAAGGAAGATCAGCTGACATGAAAAGGATCATGTTAACTGCGATGCCTCATGAATGCCAGATGAGCTTTGCTTTATCCTCTAAGAAGATGAACAGTTTTCGAGTGGTGAAGATTTGGGGGAAAGACAAATAACCTAAGGTTAAACAAAAGCAGTCCTTTCTGTTCTGCAGTTTCTTTTTCTTAACTTGAGCCTGCAGTCCAGAGGGAGGAGCTCACAGCTGCACTTGGCTTGCTGATCTTGTCTCTCCAGATGGTGGGCTGCACTTCCTGTGATTGCCTGATGGATAGATGAGTTCATTGGTTAATTCACTCCCTTATTCATTGAAAAATACTGACTGCGACTATTAAAGGCCAAGTACAAAATTAAGGACTAAGTAAAGGACATCGGAAGTGTCGAACGTGTTTCAGAGATTGCAGCATTGATAGTGTTGAGATGCCTGTATTTACTAGACACAATATGTAGATTCAATTCAATCATAACAAAAAAACCAATGCTTTTCTTTCTCAGGTGATATATGCCACATTCAGGGTGCTATAGTCAGAGAACATTGCCCCTTTTTTTGCCCCCAAATAAATAGAAAAAAAAATCTCAAAATTTATACAGAACTACAAAAGACCCTCGAATACTTAAAGCATTCATGGACAAAACAAAACAAAACAAAACAAAAACTAGATGTAACACGAGTTTTTTGTCAGGCCTAATCCCATAGTTCAGATCTGCCTGCTGCTGCTTATCTGGACCAGCAATCCCAAGGTCCCAAAGAAACATATGACACATATATTAGTTTCATCCTGCTTGACCTATGGCTCAGGCATATTGCTAGTTAGCTTTTTCATCTTAATTCAACCCATTTCCATTAAGCTGTCTTGTCATGTGGCCTGTGGCTTACCTATTTTGTAACATCTTGCATCATGGGTGGCTAGATTATGTCTCTATGTGACTCTGCCCTCCTTCTACCTATGCCTTGATTTCTACACCTACTTCTACAATGTTTGGCATAGGCCAAGACAGTTCCTTTATTTAAAGAATGATATTCAGAGCATATAGAAAGACATTCCCATATCAAGTAGATGAATCACAATGTCTCATTCTGAAATATACACAAAACTGTGGTAATGGAAACAGCATAGCAGTTGAGGATGTGGTCCAGCAGACAAAGTGCTTGCCTACACAAATAAGGCCTGAGTACTGTCCCCAGCACCACATAAAACTGGGTGTGATGGTTCATGTCTATAATCTCAGCACTGGGGAGGTGGAGGCAGGGGTATTGATTGTTCGAGGTCATTCTTGGCTACAGGGAAAGTTCAAAACCAACCTGGGATATAGGGCACTCTGCATCATAAACACAAGATTAAAAACAAACACCCAAGCACAGTATGCTTCTGACATAAAAACAGATATGTGGACCAATTGAACAGGATAGAATTTGGTAATAAATCATTTATAGTGAATTTTCTTCTATCAGAAAAGCCAAATAAGCACAAACACAAAAAAATAGGCAACGAGAAAAAACAATCTCAAATGAGTGGTGCTGGGAATATTGTATATCCACACATGAAAGAATGATATTGGGTCCTGATCTCACACTACTCATAAGAACCAACTAAAAAGGTATAAAAATGTATAAAACGCTCCAGTGGCTGAACTGCCTGGCCTGTAAAGGTAAAAACAAAAAATGTAGAAGTATTTTTATGGATAAAAATATAAGTTCAAACTTACAATATATCACTTTTTTAAAAGATGGTACATTGCATGCTATCAACTAAATATGTATATATGTATTTAATCTATATGATTAAAAAATTAAAAATACAATAAATTAAAAAAATTCTTTGAAGCAATATACAGGAAGAGCCCATGATGTTTTTGAGCAATAATTTCACGGGCAAGATTCCCTAAAACACTTTTAAGACAAGCAAAAAAATAGAAAATTAGAATTTTATCAAATCAAAAAGTAAGGAAGCTCCAGAGTGAAGAGTCAATCCACAGACAGAGCTGTGAGCCATATAGCTGATAAGGTGTGAACTTATAAGCAATTATAGCTTTTTCTCATGTGAGCTTCTACTGCCAGCAGTCTTAGTTCTGTGCCATTAAGAAAGCTCTGAAAACATTAGATGTAAAATCACAGAAAACAGTTTCAACAACTTCCTCCTTTTTTTTTCACTTCCTCTACATTTCCTCTTCTTTTTCCTTTTCTGTTTCCCTGTCCCCACACACATGCACACACAGATGCACATGTATATTGATCCTCGCCTTCTACCGTATTTGAGGCAGGGTCTTTTGTTTGTCATTGCATCTGCCAGGCTAGCTGGCCTGTGAGCTTCCTGGGATCTGATGTTCTGGCCCCTATCCTGCTGTGACAGTGCTAAGATGACACATGCCAACCTGTCTGACTCCGCATAGGCTCTGGCCAGTGCTTTCCCACTGAGCCATCTCCCCAGCCCTAAAAACTTTTCTTACAGTACATTTCTACAGTTGTTCCATTATATTATCAGGTATTGTTTTAAAATTTTTTTCTATGCCTAACTAATATAATATTGTGTTACCATAATTATTTGATTATAGGAAAATGCACGAGAGGGTCATGTGTTATTTGTCATTACAAGCATCCACTGGGAAGAGGAGGCTCTTCTCAGAATTTGTCCCCTGAGAGTAAAGATGAACTGTAGGGAATTTATTCAACTCATGGCAACTACTAATCCAATTAAAAAGTGAGCAGAGGACATGCAGAGCTATTTGTCAAAGAAGACATGCCAGTAGGTTTATAAAAATGCTCATCCTCATTCATATAAAATTACTTTAGATTAAATTAATACAAATTAAAACTATAATTATATACTACATACAATTACATATTCTATAATTGAATATTATATATGATATAATTATATGCTATATAATAATCATATGTTACTACTACTAAAAAGATGAAAGATAATTATTGGTAAAGAGGTAGAAGAGAGGAAAAACCTCATGGATTCTTGGTGGTAATGTAGGATAGAATAGTCATTTGGAAAATAGTATAGAGCCTGTCCATGAAAGCTGAAATAACTACCACGTGACTCAGCAACCCCACTTCTGGTTCTATATTCAGAGAAGCTGAAATTGCTATGTGCAGTATTTATACCTTGATGTTTATTGTAGCATATGTATAAGAATTGAGAAATGAAAGCAGCGGAGCATGGTAGTACTTTTCTATAATCCCAATACTGAGGAGACTGGGGCAGAGGGAGGGAGCATTTGAGATTATCCTGTCTGCACAGTGAGAACTTGTCTCAACACAACAGCAAGAAAATGTGGAAGTAGCTTAACTGTCCATTGATGTATAAATGGAGAAAGAATATGTGCATAATAGAATACTATGCAGCATTCATAAAAGAAAAAAAGCATAAGAAATCCAGTCATGTGGACCAATTGAATAGAGGACCCAGATATAAACTCACACACTATGGAAATCTCATTGTGGATCAAAGTATCCAAAACTTACATTAGAGAAAAAGAATCTCTTTATCCAGTAGTACTGAGATAACTGACTATCCACAAGTAGAGACTGAGACTCAGTCCCTATCTTTCCATATGTACAAAAAAACCCCAAAAAAGTACTCAAATGAATCAAAGACTTTAGTAGAAAATCCATCATTTTGAAACTGATAGGGAAAATACTTCAAGATAGAGGCATAGACAAAGGCTTTCTGCAAAGGATTTTAATAGGAAAGAGCCTCAACAATTGACAGATAGAATTGCATGAAATTAAAAAGTTTATTCACAACAAAGAAATAATGACTAGAATAGAGAGATAGCCTGGAGAGTGGGAGAACATCATTGTCACCTACCCTCTGTCAGATGGGACATTAAAACCTGGAGTCTGTGGAGTGCTTAGGCTTGGTAGAGTTGGTCTAGAATCAATTCCAGCTATTCAGGGGACTGACGTAGTAGAATCACAAATAAAAGGCCAGCACGGCAACTTGTGGGACCATGTTTCAAACCAAAAAGTAAAAAAGGAGGCCTGGGGCAACACTCAGCAAGAGCTGAGGCCCAGTTTTTTGGACAAAACAAACAATTCTCAAAAACAAAACAAAACAAAACAAAACCAAAATACCCAAAAGCAACAACAAAACTCCAAAACCAAAAAACCCTGAAACACCAAGAACCAAACACTCCAGTCAACAAATGGATGAATGAACTGAACAGATACTTTTTAAATGAAGAAAAACAGATGACCAATAAATACATGAGGAGTGATTAAAATCCATAGTCATTTGGGAAATGCAACCCAAATCCATGCTAACATTTTTCTCACATGGTTGGAATGGTTACCATGACAACAACTGCCCCCCCAAAGAAAAGCAGAGATTTGAAGAAAAGGAAGTGTTGGAAATGTTTACACTTTCAAGGGAAATAAAATTAGCCATGGAAACTATTGGGGAGGTTCCTCAAAACAAAAACCGAAATAAGACTAAACAAAACAACCTTCAAACAAACAAACACAACAAAACAAATACTAAAACTAGATCTGTCTATCATATGCTCCAACTATAGCTGAAGCAATGAAAGCTAGCATAGAATTGAGATCTTTAAACATTTGTATTTATCATTAAATTATGGATTCGGAGTATCTGTCCGCCAGCAAGTAAACTGATAATAAGAATATGAACATATTCTCATACAGTGGAATATTATTCTGATATTAAAAAGAGCAAAGTCCTTTTTATTAGCAGGAAAACATGGAAGTAGAGACCATCATGGTAAGTGAAACAAACCAGATTAAGAGTATTTCACTCATATATAATTATGAAGTCAATTAAAATTGAAGGGAGACTATTAGGGGAAAAGAAGGGTCCAGCAGGAGGGGAGAGGGTGGGATCAATGTGAATAATAGGGACAAGAATAGGACCTAAGGTACCTTATGTGAAGTCACATCAAGATCCACTTCTTTTGTATATGCATGACTGCTGTGGGCCTATGTTCTGGAGCATTGTAAATATTTGTCCCTCTTATTGGTTTAATGAAATGCTGATTGGCCAGAAGGCAGATAGGAAGTATAGGTGGGGCTACCAGACTAGGAAAACTCTGGGAAGAGGAAGAGTCAGGCAGAGACGCCAGCAGACCCAGAGGAAAGGAGACCAGGATGTTGCTCTGAGAAAAGGTACTAAGCCACATGGCTAAACAAGATAAGAATAATGGTTTGAGTTAAGATGAAAAAGCTAGCAATATTTTTGAGCCATAGATCAACCAGTATGAAGTTAATATAAGGTTCTGTGTGATTATAGGCTCTTGACTGCCAGGATACCTTTTTTTGGAGCTGTAACACTCTTGGTTTGGTGACTCAGACAGACTCTCTTGGTGCCTGTGGGAGCTGCACTGGGACCCTATCCCTAATTTCCAGTCTACCCACAACAGATTTACCATTCAGTTCACCAATCACTCAGCACTCTACTCACCAGCAGCAACTGGGGAAGTTTCCTCTTTGGTTGGTATAAATGTTTCCCTGAGTCTGAGGAAGTGAGCAGAGTGTTCAACATCCCTTTGGTGCTCTTGGTATTGGAGGTAATCCTAGACATGGCCTTTAAGGTTATTGCTGGGTCTCTTCATCTGACCCCACCCTACCACCCCTGGAGCAGCAATGCTTACATCTATCTATCTATCTATCTATCTATCTATCTATCTATCTATCTATCTATCTGCCTACCTACCTTCCTATGCTATATCTATGTCCATATCCATATCTATGTTTATATCTAGAAATATCTGTAACCAGAAAACTTCTGAAAGAGGTTTTGGGGTAAGAATAGAACAAACCTTAAAGCTATTTTAACATCTTATGCTGTCAGTAGACTTAGGAACCTACATATAAGTTCATCTTGATCATGGGACCTGCCATGGACTTGCTCTATGAAGAATTCATGGATTTTATAGTGACAGGGAACCACTGCATGGTAAGAAGGGCTGTAGAAATAGGCTCAGAGAGTCTGAGGTAATGTTTAAATTTAAACTCAGCACTTTAGGTCTCACAGTCCAGGGCAGGTGCCTCCAACACCACCACCATCCTCTTGAGAATTGTACATCCGGTAGCCGAGCAGACACTCTTTTTTTTTATTTATTTATTTTGTATTTAACAAAAAAACAGTAACATGAATTTAAAATGAGGAAAAGTTAACAATAACTATGAAGAGGATAAGTATCATAAGCATGGCTTATCAAGGGTGGTAATGCAAATAAGATTGCTACACATATATTTACTATGTGTTCAGCTTTGCCTCTTCATTAAATTCCACTAGAACATCACCCAGCCCTGCCAGCTCAAGGTAACGGTGAGGTCACATGTGCTCAGAGATGGAGCAGAAACTGGATTGGTCTGGCTCCAACCTCTGCTGTTCCTGGCAGGGTAGGAGCCTGTAGCTAGTGCCCTCACAATGTGATAAGCAAGCTGTAGACATCAGGTGCCAACTAGATTATCATGCACAGGATGCCACCATGAAAATTATTCCAGGAATGCTGGTACCTGGAAGTGATCCTTGGAGATTCATTAACCAACCCTGAGTGTGGGACATGAATGTTCCAAAAACAATGTTCAACATTCAGTATGAGAGGAGCAGCTGGATCCCCTGGAGAGGGGTCAGGTGGATCCATGCTTAGTTAGATTAAGGAGGCTGATTTTGTCTCTGCTGGATTTGATTTTCTTATACAGATACTGAGTTTTATTCAATGTGTTTTCTCTCTGAATTTGTTATGATGAGAATATTACACTGTCTTTAGTCTGCTAATGAATTAGATTACAATAGTGGAGTTTTAATTGTAAAACTCAGTTTGCTTTTTAAACTATGCTACTGAATTTTAATTCACCATAGTTTGCATTTTTTTTCTTTTCTTCTCATCCTGTTCCTCCTCTTTTTTGGGGGGCAGTATCTTGTTATATAGGCCAGCTTGGTCTTAACCTCTCCATCCTTCTACCTCAGTCCCTCAGTGCTCTAATTATAGGCCCGTTCAGTACCATTGTTCTGTTCTGGTTTTTGCTCTGATAGATACTCCTGATATCCCTTGGGGAGAAGAGGGTCGGCTGCAGCTTTCTGCTTTCGGTCAGGACATTGCAAGTGCTGCTTTCTCCACTGGCTGTGTGCTTACAGTGAATTCTCTAAAAAATATGCTGCATGGTAGTGAGCAGCTGTCTCCAAGAGAAACCACAGCCAGTGGTGGCCAGCCCTGTCCAACCAGAGAACTCGAAGTAAAGGGGGGCAGAGGTGGGGCATGTCTGTTATAGAGAAAAATAATGGTGTAGGAACCCTAATAGAGAGAAGAATATACCAGGAGAGAAGACACAAGCATATAAACCACCAGTATTTTAACTCTGGTCCTGTTCCTAGTCACTCTAGGGATGTAATGCTGGAAGGCACTGAGAATCGGCAGTTCTATAAAGGCAAACTTAGAGACCCTACAGTTGATTATAATACAAACTTGCTCTTCTTAAACAATTTAGTATATCAAGGGCTAGTGAGATATCTCAGCCAGTAAAGACGCTTGCTGCTAAGACAGATGACCTGAATTTGATTCCTGGAACAGACATTGTAGAAAGAAAGAAATCAATAACCGTAAGTTGACCTTTGACCTCTGTATGTGCACTGTGACACAAGTATCCCACCTTATAAATGAATGAATAAATGAATGAATAAATAAATGCACAATAAAAATAATGTATTAAAAGGCTTGTGTAAGTGATATTCTAGTCTCCACCAAAATAACATCAATATGCCCTTGTCAGTGACAACATTCAAATTGACTTGTCTTTTAACCCGAAGCATAGGACTTAGTGACCAGAGTTTTGAGCATCTATCTAATAATTGTCAAGTGCCCACTCATGCAGAAGATTGGGCAGGGACACATTTAGTTGGTCGTGAGGTACCAGAGTTCCAAATAATCAATGTTTAAAAAGCATTTATTTATATATACAATATTCTGCCTGCATGTACACCTACAAGCCAGCAGAGGGCACCAAATCTCATTACAGATGGTTGTGAGCCACCATGTTGTTGCTGGAACCTCTGGAAGAACAGCCAGTGCTCTGACCTCTGAGCTGGCTCTCCAGCTCCCAGTCAATATTTCCAGTGTGTATCCTCCATCCTGCTTCAAGGGCCAGCTTTTTACCTCCTATCAGTATGGTTAGAAATTAAACAGTGCTGCTGCTGCTGCTGAGCTTCTGTATTGCACATTTGTTTCCTTTTATAAGAGATTCTGTTGATGTTCTCATTTCTGCTACTTTCTTCCATTGGGTTCTTTTCACCTTCTGACATCTCACAGAAGGATATTTGGGTAATTAGTTTTAGCTTTTGACACTCATGGATGTGGAATTCTCTCTGACAGGAACTGGCTATTCATAAGCTTTACTGTCATATTTTTTATCAGTTCAAAGCATTTAAATATCTGCATTGATTTTTTTAATGGATTAATCATTAACTATTGCTCTCCAACATACATAGGAATTTTTAATGGATTTTTAAGGTGCAGCTGAGCCACACTCTTCTTTAATGCCAAATCACTCATGGTGCCTCCCACAGACACTATATGATGCTAAATTTTGGGGTTCACCTTCTACTGAGTGCTGGAGTTTTGACACTCAAATAAGTATGTGTTGCTTACACAGCACTCACAGGGAGAGAGAGGCACATGTGTCCTGTGACTGTTCACTACAGGACAGATTGGGGATCACGTCTCTTTAGCACCCACACCTGTCATCTGACATCTGTTTTGAGTAGTCGGTTATTTAACTCAGTTACTCATATGTTTAAGGTTCACATTAGTCATTTCTCCACGTCTTCCTTTTCTATGCTTCCCCTTTAAAAATTTTAAATCCCTCCCACTTTCCCCGACTTGCTCACGTGAGGTGAGGGGAAGGACTAGACCCGAGGTTACAGCTGTGAACGCTAACCAAGCTCAGTGAGATAAATTCATATTTAGGGTTTTCTGAGAATGGTTGGCCCTTAGACACTGATCCTTTTTCTTATTCTCTCCCAACTTTTGTGACATTGTCTACCTGTTGTCATTTTTAATATTTAACATGTTGTTAAATGATAAACGTCTCTATTTATTTAAATTTTTCTTGCATATCTACCTTTCCCATTTCTTCCTCCATTTCATTAAATTTTGTCAGAGATATTGAGTATTCATCTGAGATGGGCTTCCTGAGGACAATTCTGGTTTTTGCTTTTACTTCCTGTGAACATCTTTTGTATTGCCTTTCTTTTTCAGAGGGTTTCCTGAGTGTAGGCAGTAGGCTGCTATTTCCTTCTGCACTTTGAAGGCTCTTTTCTTGTTCTTTTGGCTTTCATTGCTTCCAAAGGAAGCTTTCTGTCATCTCTACAATGGTTCTGCTGAAAAGCAATTATTTTTTTCTATCAGCTTCTGGACCGTTCTCTTTGATTTCCGGTATCTTTACACTGATGTTCTTAGATGTTTCTGTCTTGCTCTATGTAACCCATTTGAGTCTGGGGTTTGATATTTGTGATATTATTTTGAAAATACATTTCCATTATCTTTTCAAATTTGGGCTTTCCCTGTCTATGCTCCCACTGTCTCTTTTTTGGAACCCCAGTCACACAGAGGCTAAACTTTGCTTTCTCTGTGTCTGTGTCTTAGCCATTTCAGGTTTCCTCACTTTTCTTCACAATTCCTCACCATTCTTCAGTCCAAATATATTCTTTTGGCCTATTTTCATTTCACATTTATTTGTATATTTATTTGCTTATCTATTTAGATATGTGTATGATCTGTGTGAGTCCATATGTACATGTGTTTTCATGTGCGTAGCTCAGAGGCTGATGTCCTGTCTTCCTCCAGCTCTTCTCATATTATTTTTAAGAGAGGGTCTGTCACTGAACTTGGGACTTGCCATTTTGGAGAGATTAGCTAAGCCAGCAAGCCATGGGAATCTTCTTGTCTTTGCCCATTTTTTTTTTAATATTTATTTACTATGTATACAGTATACAGAAGAGGGCACCAGATCTCATCATAGATGGTTGTGAGACACCATGTGGTTGCTGGGAATTGAACTCAGGACCTCTGGAAGAACAGTCAGTGTTCTTAACCTCTGAGCCATCTCTCCAGCCTGTCTTTGCCCATTTTCTAGCTGTGGGATTATAGATATGTAGCACCACACCCGACTTTATGCTAGTGCTTGGTATTCTAAGTCACATCCGTCCTTGTGGATGGACAGGAAGCTCATTACCACTGAGCCATTTCCTTCAGTTTCCACCATTCTGTGTAAGTACCTACTCTGGAGTTCCTAGTGCCATACTTGATATGGGTTTTATCCTCCAAGAGATTCCCAGTGTTGCAGTTCTGAGATGGATGGACCTCTATGAGAGTCTAATGGAAGAGCTTAAAATAGCTCTTGTGGGATTCCAATTAGTTTTTACTAGTTACAAAAGAGCAAAGCTCATTCTGAATCCTCTGCTGGCTTCCTTTCTATCCCTGCATTCTCTTCTTACATGCACACTCCAGCCATGATGCCATCCCCCACAAGGCTTTAGATAAAAGATAAACAAATGCCATAGCCCAATACTGAAATGTCAGCTTCTGAAGCTCTGAGCTAAATAAACAACATTTCTTTATTTATTACCCTGCCTCAAACACATGGTTAGAGCAATAAAAGTCAGACTATTATACTAACTTAATGTAAATTTTTTGGATAATATTTTATATCATTTAGTACATTTTAACCTATTAGGAGCTTATATTCATGTCACTTTCTGATAACTATAATACTCAGAATTTTACTGGTTTATTTTATTGTCCCTTTTTTATTTTACTCAGTTTCCCATTTTGCCCAACTCTACATCTCCACTGAAGGACAAATATGTGGGAAATGAAATCATAGGTCTAGATAAAATCTCTGTGTGCTACACTCCTTCAGAAAGAATTAGTATTTGCTTATGGCCTGCTTCCATGGCTGTGGGAGACTGCTTTGTCTGAATATGCTTGATGTTGGGTGCAGGTATTTGGAAGGTGAGCTTTTACTTGGTTGTGGGGCCCTAAGCACACTTTCCCACCTTGTTCTGGAGACTTTGTGAAAGGCTTGCTCTTCTTGCCATTTGAGGATGAGAAGGTGACTCTGAACTGAATCTAGAGGGAGATGGACCATCTGTGCACTGTGGGCAAAGCTAGGCTGGTTTATTAATGCTCAATGGTCCATCTCTTAGGTGGATCTTCTTGCCAGAAAGCCATAGGCATGGCTCATCTATGTTCTCTTAGCAGCTATATTGCTTTTGTTTTCATTGTCAACTAGATATAACCTAGGAACATCTGGGAAGAGAGAACCTCACCTGTGAAATCAACTTGATCAGATTGGCATGTAGGCAGGCGTGTGAAGCGTTTTCTTAGTTGATAATTGATGTGGGAGAGCCCAGTCCACTGTGGGTGGCGCCATCCCTAGGTAGGTGGGCCTAAGCTTTGTAAAAAAGCTATCTGAGCCAGCCAGGAAGAGGAAGCCAGTAAGCAGTGGTCCTCCATGGTTCTTGCTTCAAGATCCTGCCTGGAGTTCCATCCATGGCTTCTTCCAGCAATGATTTGCAACCTGTAACATGAAATGAATCCTTGCCTCCTCAAGTTTCTTTATCACACACAGCAACAAAAAGCAAAGTCAGTTCAAGCTTGGCCATAGAGAACGATCACATTTGCAGGGTGCTGTGGCCAGTGGAGACTGGACTAACGACAGCCACAGGGAGAGCATAGACTCTAGGACTCTGAAGTATCCCCAGGGACTGGGTTGGACTGAGAAAAACAAGGTTGCTCCACACTACAGCCCTGCCCTGCCCTGCCTCTAAGCCAGGAGAGGAGGAAAGCCGCTTTTCAGAAGTTCTTTGGTGGTTGTTATTTATTTTTTTGCTGGCTTAAAACTAAGCCAAGATTTAAATTACACTGGAAAGTCAAGACTGTGCTCTAGCTTTTTCTTTTGTAAAGAGCATAGATCATTATGTTTGGAGAGTGGAGTTTAAAATTTTCCTGCTGAGGCTAATTTTATGGCTCTAGCAAAGCAATCCGTTCTGGGTGCACAGATTTCCTGCTGTGTGCAGAGTCTGGACACTGTGAAGTAGGTGCAGTGTCAGATGAAGCTGTGCCCAAGTTCTCCTGCAGAGGTTATAAAGGCTCCCTGCTCCCTTGGCCCTAGAAGATGGTGCAGTCAATGGCTACCACCACCCATAGCAGGGAATTCTGGAGGCAAGGGTCCTTTATCATGATCCACCTGTCCACTGAGGGACAGGCAGAACAGAGGTCACACATGTGAGTAGTCCTACATAGTGTAGGATGTAATAGTAAAGCCAGGGGCAGGGGAGAGGGCTCAGATGGTAAGAGTAATTTGCTGTAAAAGCAAGGGGATCTGAATTCAAATCCCTAGCATGCATTTAAAAACTTTAAATACCCTTATCTGTAACCCCAGCATTGGGGTCAAAGAAACAAGAGGGATGGTCCACTGTGGTTTAGCATATGGCTATTGGCTGAGGTGGGCTGGCCTCCCAAGAACAAACTAACTCTTCTGTGGAGTGGAATGTGATTTTATTGTGGTTGGTGTATGAGATAGTTGCAGGAGACTTGAGTCAGGGTTGAAGAGCATGGGAGGCAGCTATGGAAGGTTTAATACTGTCAGAATTGAGTGGGACTCCTGGGGAATAGGAGGTCCAGGAAACTGCCTGGGCTTGCCCTGTTATGTCAAGGTCTGTGGGTAGTCAGAGCCCACTACTCATCTCCCTTCCCTGTGTTGGAATCCCCAAGTCAATGGCAGTTTGCAAAAGGTTGGGTGAGGGCTGGATTTAGGAAAATTTCTGATGAAATCAGAGTTCCTTAATACTGTGTGTCAGCCCTAGATCAACTCACTGTCCACAGCTAGATACCCACTGCTTCCTGTGCACCCAAGGAGTCCTTGCGGGTGAGCACAGTAAGAGACAGCAGACACGCAGATGTGAGGGGCTGTTGGAAGTCGAGGGCTTCTGAATGTACAGGAAGGAAACCCCTCCTCGGCTCTCATGTGATGGCTAGTTTATACCATCATCTTGAGATACCTGTTGAAAGTCTCAAGGAGAAAGTGTTTTTAACTTTGGTTGGCTTGTGGGCATGTCTGTGAGAGACTGTCTGCGTTGTCTTTTTTTTTTTTTAAATAACCAGGACCTCTTTTGGGCATTTCTAATTGGAATACATACAGATACAAGAATGGAGGAGGTAATTAATATAGGGAAGCTACTCTTTCCAGCTCAGGAGTTGATGAAGTCCATATATGATAAGGGAAGACCGGGTCTGAAAGTAGGTGGCATCATTATGTGGTTTTGGGCTCTGGGCTGTGTAGGAGTAGAGAAAGCTTGCTGGACCGATCATGCATGCATTCATCCTCTCAGCTCTTGACTTACTGCTTCAAGCTTCTGTGACTATGACTTCCCCGTGATGATAGGCTGTAACCTGGAAATAAGCCTTTTCTTCTTGAAGTTGCTTTTATCAGGGTATTTTTATCATAGCAAAAGAAAGGAAACCAGGATAGTTGTGGATGAACGACCAGATGACAGATGACCAGGGTGGGTACAGAGTTGCCATCCTTGCAGGATCCCTCCTCAGTGAGGCAGCATATGACGGTGGGATGCCTGTCATGAGCAGGCAAACACACTCTTGTTCTGAGAGTTGTCCTTGGGCTCTCCTGTTCCTGATTATAGGTGACTCTCCTTTGTAACTGGTGGGCTTATCCAAGTGGACCATTTCTATTTTACTGAAGACTTTCAGTATGGTCCTAGAGAATATAGGGAGGGGATCCTGCTGTCTCCACCTAAGGAGAAAACTGGCTTCATTAGAGGAAGACCAGAGTTCACCTACAGACATTTTTTTTTTTTTTTTTTGAAATCTCAAAGTATTTTAATTTGCATTTCTCTAATTGCTAAGAATATGGAACAGTCTTTAAAAGCTTTTACCACTTTCTGTGTATGACTTGCTTTGCCTGGATGAAAGTCTATGCACCATATATGTGACTTGTACCCATGGTGGCCAGATTAAGGAGTCAGATCCCCTAAAACTGGAGTGACAGTCAGTTTTGAGCC
>PVIH01010034.1:0-78238 GCA_004025045.1 Sigmodon hispidus
GGAAGCAAAGGGTGCTGCTGCTGTGACTTGGTAGCCCATGGGAAATAGACAAAGGTGAGGACACATCTGTGTGACCTACAGATCTTAACACAATAGTAGTACATCCTAGCATGAAGTATTCCTTTCAGGAAACTATAAATCTAATGCTTGCTCCCAGTTATCCCATTTTTTTATGGCTGCTCCCTGTCCACAAGGCTCTTCATCAATCACCTGGATCCCAGGGATAAATGGCCTCATGCTGGGAGCTGATCACCATCCCTTATTGTTACTGTGGACCTTTGACTTATCTTCTACAACAGTCCTCAGGAAGGAACGTTCTGAAATTCATTAATTTGTTTTCTTCTCATGAAACAGATGATAATCAAATGTATTTACTGAGGTTTTGCCTCTTGTCCAAAGGATTTCTTTTCCTTATGATCTACATGGAATCTGTCTCGCGTTGGTCACTCTAAGTTGAGGATCTCGACTAGGGAGACTTAAAATGTACAGTTTCCAATCTGCAGTTCAAGAGGCTCCTCTGGGAGGATAATTATTAGTTCTATCCATACCTTTGTTTTGCTTTGGGGATAAAAACAGGATTGATTACACTGATGTTAGATCCATCTACACAACTCCCTTGTTTCAGACCTCCCAATACCATAGCTTCCTTCCTCCCTCCCTTCCTCCCTCCCTTCCTCCCTTCCTTCCTCCCTTCCCCTGCTCCTCTCTTCCCTCCCCCTCCCTCTCTCTCCCTCCCCCTTCCTCTCCTTTCCTTTTTTACTTCTTTCTTCATCCATTTCCCCTCCTGCCTCCCTGCTTCCTGGTTTGACGTCATGGTCTACTGCCTGCTTTTCCTACACCAGTCCATCACCATCATCACCTCTGAATCCCCCACATCTTCATGAACCACAGCTCTGGCCTACTTGTGCAGAATCATCCACTATTCTTGTAATTAAATCGAATAGCTTTCTTGTCTGGAGACCCCACAGATTGGAATAATCTGCTTTTTGCAGAATGCAATACAGATCTGAACGCAGAAAATGCCTTTAAATATTTGATAGGTCATTGGGAGCCAGGCAGCCTGCTGGCCTCTCTCCATGGGACTTGCCCAATCCACCACTAGCTACTGGGTGGAGGTACAAAGCAGAGGTTTAGTCGTCTAAATTTGCAAACTGAGCACGGGAGGACAAGCCTTTAATTCCAATACTAGGGAGGCAGAGACAGGCAGATCTCTGAACTCGAGGCCAACCTGGTCTACAGAACAAATTTCCGGTCAGCCAGGGCTCTGTAGAGAGACCCTGTCTCAAAAACAGAAGCAAACAAAAAGCAGTGGGTAGTTGGATACTGCTATCAATAATAAGAAGGTCATCAGATGGTTGGACTCATTTATGTTGTCACTCCGATGTGACCCCTTTTGCCTAGTTCCTCCATTTAGCGACATTTCCTTGGAGCAGAGTCATCGGAACCCATGTTTTATGGGGGAGGACTTCTCCTGTGCTCTACTGAGGCCAGTCCTTACTCTGTGTTTCTTACTCTGCCTTCAATGTTCTAGGCCATCATTGTGATCTTGACTATGCTTCTTTCTGCCTATTAGATCTAAATATTTTTAATCTCTCATTCATAAACAAATTAGACTATTCAACTCATCTTCTCCCCAAGACATTTGTAACAAGGACAAGATGGTTCAATGCTTTTGCTTTCAGGATTCCTCCTCCATTACTTTAAAAAGCAGTTATGAGAACATTTTCTTTGCAGGTTTACATTAAGTACCAGGAATATTGAGATATTAAAATAATGCTGTATTATCACTCTTTACATTGGCTATTTTGTGAGGGGCTGACTAAATATCTGACATAAACAGCCTGAGGATGCAGAGTTTATTTTGGCTCAGGGCTCAGCAGCTTCTGTCCGTCACACTGGGGAGCCATGCTGAACTGCCTGAGCCCATGGTGGAGGAGTATATGAGGAGAATATGGAGGCTTCAGAAATAGAAGCCACAGGACAGGAACCAGTGGCTGCTACAGTCCTCAGAGGCCCACCTCTACTGATCTACTTCTACCAAACAAGCTCTCCTTTCTAAAGGCCCCACAGCCTTCAATGGCGCCATCACCAGAGGATCGAGATTTCAAAACAAACACAAGAGCATTCTGTGAAGAATGTTCCAGATTCAAACCAGAACACTCTTAAGAGGTTTTCTTTCTTGAACAGTCAGTCTAATAAATACTCAACCATCTGCTGAAGGGTGAGGAAAGGTGCCCATGGTTTACTGAAATCCTGAGGCTAGAACTGGACACTCTAAACTCAAATCCTATGTCATGGCTTATGGATGAGTGATTTTAAAGAAGTTATTGAACACTTAGTCCTGTTTTTTTTTTCCCTAGGAAGGAGGGCAGCTAATAAGTAGCCCCAGCATTTTTGTGAAAAATGAGTTAATACTCAATAAAGATGCCTAGCTCAAGTCAACCCCCAAGTACGCCATTCTAGCTATTAAAGTAATCTCTCTCCACACAGACAAACTTTCGTTTTCACATAGCACATTTTGTGATCATTTGAGTATTTGGATTCTTTCACTTTTGTGGATAGCTTAAAATATCTTAGATAAAGGACTAGACAGTGTCTGACCCAGCAACTTGGGTGTGAATGTTTGATCATCATACAATCCAATGAGCTAACAGAGCAAGATGTCCTTTGGTTTGGGTGGAAATGTAAAGATCTTGAAATCTGGAGACTGTGACATCCCTCTCAGCCTGAGATGGCGTCCTCCTCACTACAGAAAGCATCCAGAAAGCACAAGCATGAAGGACTGGCCCATTGTTAGCCATTCTCTGAGAATCTCATTATCAACCATGCCAAGTGAGTTCTCACACCTTATTTAGATGAACAATTCCCATCAGCAGCAAGAGCACTGTAGACAACCCACCGGCTGCCACATTTGTTCAGGAGCACAGGCATCTTGACAATGTCCTTGTGCAAATGCTCAGAATAATCATCCCGATGCAGGTCCTGACAGAGGCTCTGGAGAGCAGGCTGTCAGGCAGCAATTGGTTGTGAACTGACAGAAGTAAAGAGAGACAATACTGGGTGGTTCCAGGTGAGTTTGCTGTACAGGAACCAGTTCCAGACAGTGGGCTCAGAGAACGTCCCTAGGGAGGAGCTACTTGGTAGCAAGGAGTTTCCAGTTTGTCAGAGGCAAGTCTGCCCTTGGTGGTGGGGCTGGCCCAAGTGCTGTAAGCCTCATGCTCAGCCACTCAACTGAACGTAGAAACTGGTGAATTAGTAAGTTTAATGTAATGTGTGCTACACCATAGTCAAAAACAATAGTGCAGTTTGGACGTCCTACATCCAAAATATTTGAAATTTCAGATGTTTTATTTTCAGATTTGGGGCATTTGCATAAACATGATGAGGTATTTGAGGCATGGAACCCTGGCCAAAATACAAAATTTATCTCTGCCTCCTATGCACTTTTTTCAACATAAATCAAAGGCAATTGTGTACAATTTTCATAATCGTATGCCCAGATTAAGTCTTAACTGGAGAATTTTGTACTTGTGGCATCCTGTCCACATTCAGAAAGTTTTGTATTTTTCATTTCTAAATTTGTAATCAGGGACACTCAATTTGTAATTTGAAGCAAAATGCTAGAGCCGTAGTTTCTCATTCCTTCTCTCAACAAATTTGGAGAACATAGACATTTTAGGTCCAAAGATGTTATGGAAGCTCTCCCAGCTTTAACTATTGCTAAATAAGGTACATTTACTTATCCTGTGCACAAAGTTGCATTTCAGCAAGACCCTGGTGTTAGGTCTCAAACCCAGGACAGATGAGGTACCTAATTAACATGTTAAAGTGGACACCTGGCCACCAGGTTCTCCCAGCATCTCACATCTCAACATGTGACAGGGTATGGCTAGCACACTTACCCTTACCCTAAATGTCTCTAGGACAGGGGCAGGGCTGCCCTTCTCTACATGACCAGCTATCTTTGTTACTTGGACCTTTTTTCTGCCCTTAACCTTCTGCCCATCTTGGGAGGGGGTGTTCTTCTCCTCTTCCTTCCCCCCTCCTCACATGACCCAGTTCAGTCTGGTCATGTCCACTCTGGACTCTCCCGTATGTCCCTGCCTCTGGCTATGCTCTCCATTTTAGCTACAAAAAACTTTCTCCTCCACCATACCTAGGAGCAGTCATGTCCTTTTCTTTTTATTCATTTTTTTCATTCATCTGGTGCTAAAACCCAGGACCTGTCTTGTCTTTACCTTTTTTGTTTCTCCCATTCATCCACAGCTGCAGTGATTATTATCTCTAAAAAGAAAGGAGATGCTGACACACTGGACAGCATAGGTGAACAGTTGGAACATTACACAGAGTGAAATAAGCTAGTTTGAAGGTAGCAAGGATTTCAGGAGGCCACTCACATAAAGGACTTAGGGCTGTAAAGTCTATCAGCACAGGAGGCAGAAGGGTCACCGCATGTTGGGGACAGGGTGGAGCAGGGGTTTGTTCTTTGATGAATCACAGTGTCCGCTATGCAAGATGAGAAAGTTCTGGACGTTGATAGTGGCAGTAGTTATATGGCAGTGTGACTGTACTCCTTAGAATGGCTAAAGTGAGAACAGAGAGGAAGGAGAGATAAGGAGGGGCAAAGTGCTTCCCGAGATGGGTACCACATAAAACAGTTCTCTAGGGGCCTATCAGACTCTGCTTCCCTTGTCCATTCACGTATCTTAGGGAGACCAGATTTTCTTCATTAATTTTACCAGTGTCAATATATCACAGCCAACTGAATATGGAAGTAGACGTGAAAATCCAGGCCTGACATAAGAGACTTGCACAAAGCTAAAGCAATTATCTGAAAAGACTATTTTGGTTTGGGAAACTATTTCCATAAAAGTAAGTTCTTTGTTAATGTGGAACAGTACAGTGGTAGTTTCTGAGAAATAACAAATTCTGGCATGATTTTTCAGTTCATAGTTCTAATATGGCTGCTGTCAACAGACATAACCCAAACAAGCAGAAGCCCTTCGTGGGAACATTTGTATTCTCTCTCTCTCTCTCTCTCTCTCTCTCTCTCTCTCTCTCTCTCTCTCTCTCTCTCTCTCTTTCTCCCATGCACGCACGCACGCGCGCGCACACACACACACACTCACACACACTCTGACACACACACACCTTGTCATGTTATACAAGAGTCAGGACTTATTCATAAGTAGAAGAATCATTACCAGATGTGGAGGGACAGTTGTGGGGAAAGAAGAGGAGAGGATGATTAACTGATGCAGGGGAGCAGCTGGGAAGGAGAGTTAGCTTCTGATGTCCCAGGCCACAGTAGGATATGGATGACTGCAAGTTATTGATTACTTCAAAATAACAAGTGGAGAATATTTTGGAGGTTGTAAATACAGAGAAATTATATGTGTTGTGGTGGCTTAAATGAGAATGTCCTGTATAAACGCCAGTATTTGATTGCTTCGTCCCAGGGTGGCACTGTCTGGGGAGGTTATAAGGCAGACTTGCTGAAGGAAGTACATCACTAGGGGCTGGCGTTGAGCACTTAAGGCCTTGTCCTCTGTACAGCTTGCTCTTTCTGCTTCATGCTTGAGGTTCAGAGTGTGAACGCTTGGCTTCCTGTCCCTGCTACCACGCTACTTGCTGCTGTGCTGACCCACTATGATAGACTCTCAAACTTCTCAAACCCTTCCTTCCTCAAGTTGCTTTGATCATGGTCTTTTATCACAGCAACAGAAAAGCAGTTAATACCTTATCTAAGGTGATGTGTCCATTGACCTACTTCCATCATTGATAACTGCATATGTTATCAAAACATCACGGTTTACTATGGAAACATGCATATGAATTAGTTGCATTTCTCACCTGTGACCAAATGCCTGACAAGAGTCAACTTACTGGGGATGGATTCATCAGGGCTCACAGTAGCCAAGAATGCAGCCAGTTATGTCAGGGGAGGCACGCTGAGGGCACCAGGAGGACCATGTGCTCAGCAGGACAATTAGTGAGCCTCAGCCTAAACCAGGGCCTGGTGATTGCACTAAAGCCTGTCCCATATGTTCCAAAACCTTCCAAGCGGCTGCACTAACTGGGGACCAAGTATTCAAACACAAGACCCTGCATAGAACAGTCCACACCAAAACCATGTCTCTTAAAAACAAAGTTGTTAAAAAACATGGTGGGGCAGGGTTTGAGGGATGTAGAAGTGATTGATTAGAGCACTGTCTGCTTTTCCAGGGTACCCAAGCGAGGTTCATGTTGAGTGGTTCGCAATGGATTGTAATTCTAGCTCCTGGGGATCCAATGTTCCTTCTGCAAGTTACCCACACACGTGTGCCACATGCTCAAACATACATACATACATACACACACACACACACACACATACACAAACACGTACATACACATACACACATATACACACACATATACATACACACACATATACACAAACACATACACACACATACACACATATACATACACACACATATACACAAACACATGCACACACATACACATACACACACATACACACATATACAAACATACACACATATACACACACACATACACACACACACATAAATAAAAAAAATAAGCCTTTAGGAACTAGAAAGCTGGCTTAGTGGTTAAGAGCACTGGCTGTAGGGACCAGGTAGTGGTGGAGCATGCTTTTAATCCCAGCACTTGGAAGGAAGAGGCAGGTGGACCTTTGAGGATTTGAGGCCATCCTGGCCCACAGAGAGGGTCCCAGGACAGGCTCCAAAGCTACACAGAGAAATCCTGTCTCAGAAATCAAAACAAACAAAAAAAGTACACCGGCTGCTTGTAGAGAATCTGAATTTGATTTCCAGCACCTGCATGGCAGCTCACAAGCATCTGTAACTCTAGTCCCAAGTGATGAGACACACTCTTTGGCCTCTTTGGGTAATGTTCTCATGTGGTATACATAAATACAGGCAAAATTCCCATTTACATAAAAGGAAACAGGTTTTTTTAAAAAATATATATATATAACTCATTTAAAAAGAAAAGAATCCTGGGCATCTCCACATCTGTGCTACCCACTGCATTATACTTCCCAAGAAATTTCCTGTATGTTTCCCTCCCACCTGGAGTGCCCTCCTGGAGGCACCTGTTGAGAACTGCCTGAGTCCCCCTGCCTGTCAAAATGTACATCCTATTCTCACAAAAAAAACATTTGCCAAGAGTGTTTTCAGACAACCAAGGGCATGTAATTGAGCTTCTGAAAGAACATGCCCTTGGGTGAGTTTCAAAGAAATGCTACAAATTAAGATAATAGACGATTATGTAAAACATGAGTCAAAACTGTCAGAAAACCACAATCTCAGAAATTATGAACTTGGCACGTGGCTCTATGTGGCCCCACGGCTGCCCACCAAGTTCACTTCCTCCACTTTAACTAGAGGTTTGGCTGCCTATAGTCTGCTGGCATTTATATTCTATTGCATCGCAAGCCTGAATTTGTACGAAAACTCTTGAGATGTATTCCTGAGCTGAGGGTAAAACCAGTCCAAGCAGATAGAGGGGCTAGGGACCAGGACGCTGCAGGAAGAGTATGCTTTTGACTAGTGAAACTGAGGACTTCCGTGGTGGACTCCTGAGTACCTCTGGATGGAATTTTAGTTTATTCATTGGCTGGTACTCTGCCACCCACCACTTCCGTTCTGCTCTCTTTGGGGGTCTTCTTGCCCCCTCCAAAAAAAAAAAAAGAACCCACGTAACCAAGCAAAACCCAGAAAGTTCCAACCCTTGGAAAATTCCCAGAGGATGACAGCTCTTCCCTTTCTCCTGGGAAAGAGAAACTGCTCTCCAAGATCCCTGGGCATTCACGGGGAATTTTGAGCCCAGTGGCCCACTGTGGGAATCTGTGCAGCAATTCACACTGTACCAACTGCTCATTTCTGTTTCTTAAGATCACCTCCCAAGTAGACATAGCAGCTTCATCCCAGGCCCTACTTCCATACATTAAAACTACAACCTCAAGAAGCCCACACGGAACCTTGCCTCTTCCATTATCTCGGTTTCTTTCTCTGGTTCCTGTTAGACATGGCCGAGCAGGGCGGAGCAGGGCCTCAGATGAAGAACCTGCTCTTATTGCCTGTGCCTTCTCCTGGGGAGAATCCAACTGTTCATTCCTAAGACAGCCTAGCCTGGCGGGGAAGCGACAAAGCTCTTTTCAGAGCAGTAGCATGGCCTTGCTTTCACCGGGCAGCAGCAGGGCACTGATTTCACCAGGACCCCGGGGATTCCAGCTTCTAAAACTAGTATTCACCTGCTGTATGCAGTTTTCTGCACCTCCGGGGTATCCAAGCAGAAGCCCTGGAGGACCCACTGCTGGACTGGTCAAGCAACTGCCTCAGTAGCTCCAGAAACCTTGGGAGACTGTGGGCCCACTTGGGTGGGTGGCTGTGGGCCCAGCGGGCTGTGTCGCTTCCTAGCCTGCCATCCTCATGGCGACCAGGGGGTTAGTGTAGGCTTTGGCCCTAGTTATCTGTGTCCCTTGATCTTCGTCTGGTCCTTTGGCCTTTGACCGCCTCTGTCTGCCAGTTTCAAGCACTAGCCTGTTCTTTCTGTGGCAGACACCACTTTGTTCCTGTCGTGCTGGACTGAACTGACTGTCAACAGCACAGCAAACACGGGAAGGAGTGGGGAGTGGGGGTGGGAGGTGGGGGGGTGAGGGGTGGCGGGGGCATTGGCTCCGCTGAGTGGGTAGAAAGGTTGCTTTTCTTTGTTTCTTCTTGAAGCAGATAACTTGTTTAACTTGGATTGATTGGCCATTTGACCCAGGCTCCCAGGGGCCCCAGGGCAGCCCGATGGAGCCAGTTGGGGAGAGTATTGGTTCAAGGCCTCCTTTCTTCATCTCACTTCAGATCTGCTACAAAGAAAGAGGAAACACGGCTGTCTGATCTTCCTTCCTCAGAGTTTTTTTTAAATGTTCTGTTTTGAAAACATTCTCAATATTTTGCTTACAAAACAACAAACTCTTCTCAAAGTCTCCATCCGGGCCGTAGGCATTACACTAGGCCTTCAAAACTCACCTCTTTCCGGGCAAGCGGAGTCTGTAGGCGCTCTCAGTGCACGAACTCAGATTTTCGGAATTTGAAAAAAAAACCCACAAACCTATTTCTACCTAAGGTAGATAGCAAATATTGGAGGATGGGCCCTGGATGGCATGGACCACACACGTGTGTACACAAAGGTCCATGCTTTCCAACAAGGGATCAAGGCCAGTGACCAGAGCGCAGAAAGAAGTGTGGACTTAGCAAGAAAATGAAGAAAAGGGAACCTTTGGAAAGCACAGTATCTTTTAGTTTGAAATGAGTATGTTAGAAATCTCTGTGTTAAGTCTGGACAAGTGCAGACTTTTTTTTTTCCCATTATTTCTTCTCAGTAGTAAAAATGACAACATCTAACAGCTCTGAGTTTATACAAATTCATTTTTAAATTTTATTAATGTATGGATCAGAGTGACAACTGGCAGAAGGTCCTTTCTCTTTCTCCTCCATGTGGGATTTCAAAAGTTGAAGTTGGATTACTAAAGTTAGGAGCAAATGCCTTTACCTGATGAATTACTTCATTGGTTCCCAGATTCATTTGACAAAAAATAAATAAATTAGTATAAGTCAAAAGCTTGAGTGTTTGGGGGTTGGATGGGTTTGTAGACCAGCTCTCACTCCATAGCTCAGGCTGGTCTGGAGTTTCCTACCCCTCCCACTTCAGCACTATGCATCTGTAATTCCACACCAGGCTCCATGGTTTTTCATTCATATTCATACTTTACAATTTTGACAAGTAATTTGAAAGTATTAATTAAAAACCTTTGAAATGTTTATTCCTTTGGCCTGGAAATTCACAATTTTATAAGTCTATACCAAGAAATTCTTTTACATTTTGGCCTATATTAATCTCAAGATTCCCAATGCTAGTCACAGTAACAGAACCTGGAGGTGACTTACATTTTCATTATAGAATTAAACTTGAACACATACTATGCCACATACTGTCACAGGATGCCATTCAGCTACCAAAATTGTCATGAAAATTGTTATATGTAAAAAGTGACTTTAGCAAAAAATTTTAAAAAAAAAATCTGCAGTTGGCCGTTTCTCTGTCCCACCTAGCCAGTCCTGCAAAAGACTTATGAAATAATTATTTAGAGTACATTTTTTCCTTGGAGGAAAGGGTTTATTTTATTCATAATTCCATATAAAAGTTCATCATTAAAATCAGTGAGGGCAGGAACTCACACAGGTCAGGAAGAACTTAGAGGCAGGAGCTGATGCGGAGGCATGGAGGAGTACTGCTTACTGGCTTGCTCCCTGTTACTTGCTCAATCTGCTTTATTTTGTAAAAAAAAAAAAAAAAAACTTTTTATTTATAAAATAAAGTCTTTTTTATCCAGATATCCCCTTGCTCCCCCTCCCTTCCCTCCTCCTAATCCCTCCCAGTCAGTCTTCAGCCTCTCTCCTCCCCACTGCCTCCCAAAAAGGACAAGAAGTCCCAAGGTGAGTCAGTTCAGTGTGGTGCATCCACTTTAGGCAAGTTCAATTTCCTTATCCTAATATCAGGACTGGGTTAGGTGTTCCTCTGAAGGGAATGGGCTCCAAAGTGCCAGCCCATGCATAAAAACACAGTGTGACCCCACCCCTTGAGGCTCCACAAACTGCCCATGCCAACCGACAGTTGCCTTCCCTTGGAGGGCATAGCTCCTTTTCTGGATGGTTCCCCAGTGGCTTTTTTTAGTTCAGTGAGCTTTCCACAGCTCCAGCCAGTAATCACTGTGAGAATTTTCCTCATAATCTCTATCCCCTTGCTCATACAGACACTCCTATCCCGCTCTCAGCTGGATCAGAAGCTGAGCCCAGTGCTCAGCCATGTATGTATCTTTGCCTCCACCTCTATTCATTGTTGGATGTAGGTTCTGTAATGTTGCTTAGAGTGATTATTCATTTGATTATAGGGGAAGTCCTGTCTAGGTACCACCTTCACTATTGGTTGGAGACCTAGCCAGGGATATCCTGTGAGTTCTTGGAGGTTTCCCTAACACCTGGTCTCTGTTCAGCCCCACATTGGCTTCCTCTATTAAGACCACCATCCCTTTTTTTTCTCTCCCTCTTTGTTGCTCCTCTCACTCAATTATCTCCTTCTCTTGTGATTTCTTCCCACCTCTTCTTGATTGCAACCCTTTATGCTCCCAATTAGATCAAATCTTCTCTATTTTCTCTTCCTAGGGGAATCCCTGGATTTCTCTCTTAAGTTCCTTCTGATTCCAAGCTGTTCAGTGGTTGTGGTTTGCAGCTTGGGTATTCTCTGTTTTTTGTCTAAAGTTCATTTATGAGTGAGTACATTCCCTGCTTATCTTTCTGAACTTGTGATACCTTGCTCAGGAGGATATTCTCCAAATTCATCCATTTCCTGCAAATTTCAGAATGTCATTTTGTTTTTTTTACTGCTGAGTAGTACTCCACTGTGTAGATGTACCACAATTTGTTAATCCATTCTTCATTTGAGGAGCATCTAGGTTGTTTCCAGGTTCTTGCTATTATGAATAATGCTGCTATGAACATAGATGAGCTAATGTCTTTGTAGTACAAATGTGCATCTTTTGGGTATATGCCTAATAGTGGTATTGCTTGATCCTTGGGGAAATTGAGTACCAGTTTTCTGAGGAACTGCCATACAGCAGTTCATACATGCATACACTAAGGATAAAGGAGCTGAAAAAGAAATAAGAGAAACAACATCATTTATAATAGCTGCAAATAGCATAAATATCTTGGTGTAACTCTAACCAAAGAAGTAGAAGACCTGTTTGACAAAAACTTTAAATCTCTGAAGAAAGAAATTGAAGAGGATATCAAAAAATGGAAAGATCTCCCATGCTCCTAAATAGGTAGGATCAACATAGTAAAAATGGCAATTTTACTAAAAGCAATCTACACATTCAATGCAATCCCCATTAAAATCTCAATGTACTTTTTACAGACTTTGAAAGAATAATACTCAACTTCATATGGAATAACACGAAGCCCAGGATTGCCACAACAATTCTGCTCAATAAAAACACCTAAGGAGGAATTACCATCTCTGATTTTAAGCTATACTATATAGAGAGCTACAGTATTAAAAACAGCCTGATACTGGCATAAAAACAGACTTGTGGATCAATGAAATTGAACTGAAGGCCCAACATTAACTCACACACCATGAACCCCTAATTTTTGACAAAGAAGCCAAAAATATTCAATGGAAAAAAAGTATCTTCAACATATGCTGTTGTCATAACTGGATGGTGGTATGTAGAAGAATGCAAATATAATCAAACTTATCACCCTGCACAAAACTCAAATCTAAGTTGATCCAAGACTTTAACATAAACCCAGCTACACTAAACTTGATAGAAAAGAAAGTGGAAAATACCCTCCAATGCATTGGCACAGGTGAACACTTTCTAAATATAACACCAGTAGCACAGACACTAAGAACAACAATTAATAAGTGGGACCTCCTTAAACTGAGAAGCTTCTGTAAGGTCAAGGACACAGTCAAAAAGACAAAACGACAGCCTACAGAATGGGAAAAGATCTTCACCAACCCTACAACTGACAGATGACGGATAGAAAACTCAAGAAACCAAAGCCCAAAAACCTAAATAACCCAATTAAAAAATGGGGCTCAGAGCTACCAAAAAAAAATTCTCAACAGAATTACAAATGGCTGAAAGGCACTTGAAAAATTGCTCAACATCTTTAGCCATCAGAGAAATGCAAATCAAAACAACTTTGAGATTCCACCTCACACCTGTCAGAATGGCTAAGATTAAAAACACAGGTGACAGCCTATGCTGGAGAGGATGCAGAGCAAGGGGAACGAACACTCCTCTGTTGTTAGTGGGAGTGTAAGCTTGGTCAGCTACTCTGGAATGCAGTATGGCGGTTTCTCAGAGTCTTAATATTATAGTAACTGCTGGTCAGTAGCTCAAACATATTGCTGTCTAGCTCCTACACTTAAATTAATCCATAATTTTTATCTATGTTTTTCCACATGGCTTGGTACCTTTTCTCATTGCAACATTCTCATCTTGCTTTCTCTGAGTCTGGCTGATGACTGCTTCTCTGCCTTTTGTTTTCCCAGAATTCTCTTCATCTGGTCTCCCTGCCTCTACTTTCTGACTGCCTAATGGTCAGTCAGCATTTATTAAACCAATACTAGTGACAAATCTTTACAGTATACAAAGCATTATCCCACAAAAAATATGTAATGTCTGATTTCAAATATGAGAAATATACACTCATGTGTACTTCTATAGACATGCATGATCTCAATGTACTTATGTGTGGTGCATCTCTGAAAACTCATAAGGAAGGGATAGAAAGCTTGGGGATTTATTTGTACATATTCCCAAATTGACAATTAGTACCAAAGATCAGAAAATTTTGTTGTCCCAGAAGCCTGTTCATTGGCTAACTGAAGGCATCTGCTCTGGTAGCATGTCACTGCTACCCATACCCCTGCATTTTTGCAGCTTCTTAAGCACAGAGAATTGCAGATCTGTCGGGAACAGAAAGCAGACAGTACACAGGACTGTCAAAATCCTACCAAACCTCGGACTCAGAAGACAAAAGAAGGCTCTAATCAACCAGTTATGTTTTCTCTGGAATGGTTTTATTATATAAATATGCACCACATGCATACATGTAAACCAATTAACAAATGCTTTGTGCATTTACCTATTATATTATCCAGTAAACCTATTAGTGTTGTTTGTAATTAAAAAGTTGTATCTAACTATAAAACTTGTTATTCTGTATTTTAAAAGGAAGTGATTGTTAAAATGCATTCCTATGTAAAGGATTTCCTCAGAGCAGTTCAGACTTTACCAACAGAGAAAGTTCCAGAATTAGCTTGTTGCCTGATGTCTTGGTTTATACTTCCATGAATCTTTAAATGATTAAAATGACCAAAACCTTTTAGGAACTTTTCATGATGTCCAATTTAAAAAAATTACTTTCAGCATTCCCTCAATAAGTCATGCTAGTCAAGACTCTCTGTGTTTGGAATTCAAAAGAATTTTAATCCCCAGAAAAAGTCAAGCTCCTTGGTTATATGCCTGCCTACTTTAGGCATCTCCTACACAACATCCATCACAATTATACTCTGTTCATTTTTGTTTCTCTTTTAAGCAGGATCTCACACAGTAGCTTAGGCTGTGCCTCCATCCTCCCAAGTGCTATAATTTACAAGCATGCCCCGATAAGGGGCATGTGTGTGTTAGGTCATAGCCTGTCTCCTCCAATAGCCAAGGACAGGGTTGGTAATGCTGCTTCTATTTTTCAATCTGTTCATTGTGTTTGTACCTATCTATGACTCATGCTAATGGGCATTTGTCATTTCTCTCTTGGGACCCTTCAGAATTTTCTAGTTCTTCTGAAATATACCATCACCTGTTGTAGACTACAGTGGACTCACGGTCCTATGAAAGTAGAACTAACTTCTCCTGATAATTTTATCCTGCTTCCTATCATCCAATCAGTATCTCTTTCCCTCTTCCCTGCCTCTCCTAAGCACAGATTCTCCACTGTTGCATGTACTACATTTTCGCTGTGACAAACAAGAGAAGATATTGGCCATCTTTGAGTGGCAAGCTAATTTCAGTGGACACTGTCACTCTAGATCCACTCACACCGCAGCGAATGACAGAATTCCATCCTCTTTGTGGTTAAGTATTCCCTCATGCATACCTACATATTTCCTTGCTAGTCCTCTACCAATGAATGGCTTGGCTCATTTCATATCTTGACATGCACACTGCACATACTACAAAGAGTCTGGGAGTGCAGCTATCTCTCTGACATAATGGTCTTTGCTTAATACCTACCAATGCGGGTATATCCTCAATATAATAATATTGATTAAGTGTCTCAACATGTCCCTGGCACTAAAACAATACATGGTATCAGATACTGACAATGTCTAGGCCCATAACACCTTGGATACTTTTGACCTGTGACTTGGTAACATTCTAAATCAAGTAGTCATTGTCATTTAGGGTAGTGATATAAGGACACAGACAAATCAATGGCTTCCAGATCAAGTCTCAGCTGCTGAAGGTCAGGAGCTGGTATTCCACCCAGCCTGCTTCCCCATCCTCTATGTAGACTAGGCTGAAATGCTCTGTGTGTTTTCTTAGTGACCACAGCAAGACTGATGCCTCATCAATGTGATCCTCATCTTTGTAGTCTTACACTTCTACCTATCTTCCTCTTGCTGGATGAGTGGTATACCAAATAACCCACCAGCACCTTCATTCCTTATCTCTAGCCCAGCCTTGGGGTGAGCAAACCCGAGGCATTTGGATGACCTTGTGACTGAGACAGGAATTTGTTGAAAAGGAGAATGATTGGATTCACTCTTGCCATGACTGATTGGACAGTATGTGTAGCAAAGCCTTTTCTGATGTATAACGTGACATTATTTGTATAAACAAGCCCATGAGAGAGATTAGTAAAAGGAAACTGAAGGGTGAACTCACATCCCTTGACTCTCATATAACAATGCAATGCTGTTTACAAGTTATGTGCACAACTGAACAAAGCAGGTCTCTAGAAGCCCAGACCCCTCACCCTATGGCTGCATTCTTCCAATAATGAAAGAATTCATTTCATCCAGGAAAAGGGCTATGTTCAAAATAGTGTATACGGACACAGACAGTTGTATTTATGTGTTTAGGAATATGTGTTGAGAAATATATATATGTATGTATATATATGTAACAACAATTAATGAAATAAGAGGCTGTGAATTTGAAAGAGCACAAGGAGAGGGAGTTGGATGGAGGAAAAGGGATGGGGAAGGATAAATGATGAAATTATTAAAAAAAAAATTTCTTAAAAAAATGAGTCCTACCCTCATAGTGCTTTTTCAAACCCCTATTTCTGAACAAATAAAGGTCACTATTAAGAAAAAATATATAGCAGAGGAGCTAGAACCAAATAGCCTGTGTTTAGTTAGTCACTAGGAATGTATCTTGGGCTTCACCCTTCACCAGCCTCCCAGATGCTCTGGATGGTCCCTTTCAACATCTGTGAACAGCTGGAGGAATTGCCAGGGCTGGGATCAGTTCTTCACGGCCTAATGTAAACAACCATCAGGGGACACTGATTAATTTCTCAAGAACTGAAAATAATTAAGGTAACAATAATCCCTTGCCCACATACTCCCCCATTGGTACAGCCATTTAAGGGGAGGTGGAAGAAGCCAGCCATGACATTGAACCCAGAATCCCCATTACTGCCTTGCTGGCTGCAACAGTTCTTCTCCCCCCCCCCAGTGTCATTCTGAGATCTCCCTGCTGCGTGCACTTAAGATGTCTCAGCCCCCTGCAAGTCTGAGAGAGGCTCCACCCAAAAAATTAACCTCTCCCACTCCCAGTTTACGATTTGAGGAAAAGTCTGCTTTGTGGTCTCATGGTATAGGAATGTAGGAATATCTCCTTAAAGACTTTTTAAGGGTCTGCAGGCCAAAGAATTAAAATTAAGAGTCTCTACTATATTCCATATTCCTAGCAGCACAGCTCACCTCGGTGTCTGCCAGCCAAGAAATTCGTAAATAAAAAATGACATATGCATCAGTCTATTGTCATAAAAGGCCTGAGGCTGAATATGGGAGAAGAAAAGAGGTCTGTTTAGCTCCGTTTTAGAAAGCTTGCACTCAGACAGCACAATGTGTTTGGCTTCTGAGAGGCCTCTCAGCTGTGTTAGTACAGGGTGGAGAGAAGGAAACACCAGACAGAGACCCAGAGGAACAAGAAGCCAGAGGACCTGGGGGCCAAAACCGCTGTTTTTATAACCCACTCTT
The DNA here is from genome assembly GCA_004025045.1 of Sigmodon hispidus. Taxonomy (NCBI): domain Eukaryota; kingdom Metazoa; phylum Chordata; class Mammalia; order Rodentia; family Cricetidae; genus Sigmodon; species Sigmodon hispidus. Next base: position 16,873 of record PVIH01010034.1, read on the forward strand.
AAGAGAATTAGTGAGTTAGAAAGGATGTACTGACTTCGTGTAAGTTCACCAGAAGGCCCTTTCAAGCTTTGTAGAGACAAAAGAAATGGTTGTGTGGTAGGAAGACATAATTACTCCCCCTGAGTCCCAGGCTAATCTGCAGGACAGGGCAGCAGGTGAAGACTTTCTATGTTAAAACTCAGGAACCTCCTAACAACAGGGCAGCTAAGGAGCCGCTGCAATTGGGGGGTGAGGTTCATCCAGGTTTCAAGTGCTCTTTCAATTAGCTGGAAAATTAAAATAACTCTTTGTCAGGGAATGCCAAACAATATGTACTCTATATCAGACACTATGATTTCTCTTTTTATTAAAACCTAGAAAACATACAAGATTTCAATTTGAATGCCCAAGACCTTTGGGACATTAAAGTCTTTAGGAAATGACCTGCATGCACCCCACAGAGTCTCTTCTGAGCAGCTTCATAGAGCTCAAAGAGTTCCCTGGAGAGAAAATAGACTGTACCAAACCTCTGCAGTACATGTGATTTCCAGAGCTTCTGCTGGCTTTGTGTGTGTGGCCACAGCTTGGCCATGGTGATGGTTTTAGAAGCAAAAATAGGAATGTGTTCCTCTTTGGATTAAGACTTTATAATAACTTGGGCTGGAGAAAGAACTCAGCAGTTTAGAGCCTTTGTTGCTCTTGCAGAAGATGAGGTTTGGTTCCTGGTGCCCACATGGTAACTCAAAAACATCTTAACTCCAATTCCCAGGGATACAGCACTCCCTTCTGAGCTCCACAGGCACCAGGCATGCATGGTCATGAAGGCAAAAGTAAAAACCTTTCCAACAGCTTCCCATTGTGCTTAAAGTCAAATAAACTTTGTGTATACTCACACACAACACACACACACACACACACACACACACACACACATGCTTCCCTTGCTGGCTAGTCTCCAGCCATATTTTTTGTTGTTGTGCTTTGTTTCTATAGGTAGCCTGGACTGGCTTCAAATTCATGAACCTCTTGCCTCAGCCTCCAAGTGCAGGAAGTATAGACTGTGCTGGCTCAAATGTGGTTGTCCCATAGTTTCAGGCATTGAGTATTTAATACCCAGTTGATGGTACTGTTTGGGATGTGTGGCCTTGCTGGGGGGAAGTACATAATTGGAGACAGGCCAGAAGGTTTCAAAGATCTGTGATATTTCCCAGTCTCTCTCACACACACACACCAATGAGTCTCAACAAGGACAAGGACACAAGTCTCCTATAAGCATCATCTTTGAGAGCCTCCCCTCAGGCCTCATTCTCCACCTGGCATTTGAAGTGCTCTGTTCTCTGGTTGGTACAATTCTACACATTCACATTTCCCACCTCCTGGTCCACCTTTCCATTTGCCTTTATTAGAAACTTACACTCCTCCTTATTTGGTATTCTAAATCTTCTCCAAGTCATCCAGTTCTCATACTGGTGGTGAAGAGGGAGCAGCTCTGGGTTCCGTGCTGCCATGCAGGAGCTCCATCAGGCCAGTCATGCCTCTCCTGTCCAGTGGGGACTAAGGTCACGGCACACACTGAGCTTAGGACAGGCACAGAGGCACATATCGAAGAGACCTTCTGTGTTGTTCTTTTTCTTTGTTTTGTTTATTTGTTTGTTTTGTTCTTATATTCCATAACGCATTCTGTCAATCATTTTAAATACAGAGTATTAAGTATGTTCATACTATTCTGCAGTCATTACCACTATTCATCTCCAGAACTCTTCATCTTGCAAAACTAAAACTTGGTGTGCATTAAATAAAAATCCTCTCCCTATTCCCAGCCTTTGCTCTTCCTGGGACTCTGGCTGCTCTAAGCCATCTCAAGGAAGTAAAATTATAAAGTGTTTTTTGTTTGTTTGTTTTGGCTTTGGATTTTGGTTTTGTTTTGAGAGAGAAAGAGAGGTAGGGTCTTACTGTGTAGCCCTGGCTGGCCTGGAACTCACAGAGTAAATGAAGCTGACCTCAAACTCATAGAGGTCTGTCTTCTTTATCTGGCTCTGTCTCCTGAGTGCTAGGATTAAAGGCCTGTGCCATCACACCCACTCAGTATGATTATTGTGGTGACCTGATCATCTTACCTTCCATGGTGTCTTCAGGTTCACACTGCTGCCATGGGATTCTGGGTTTCCCTCTTCTGGAGACGGAATGGCATTTTATCAGTGCTGCAGATGCTTGGGAGTGACTTGAGTGTGTCTCCCAATGGTTGCTGTGTTGGGAGCTCGGTACTGCCTATGACAATGCAGAGCTGCTAACCCATAAGATGAAAGCTAGTGGGAATAATTTGGTCGTTGAGGGCAGGACTATGTTCAGAGGGAACTAATGTAGTTCTTGAGGAATCCCTGTCAGATCACTGGACAATGAGCTATTGTAAAAAGAGTGAGATTCTTGGAGAAGCCTCATGGATGCACCACACCCACGAATATATGGGCAGAGCTAAGGATCAATGGACTGTTTAAAAAGAAAATATGGAGTGAGGGGGTTGGGGGCTATGGAGGGGTTGAAGGAGGGTAATGGGTGTAGATATGATCTTAATTCATTGTATACGTATACAAAAATAATCAAAACCAAAGAAAAAACACTTAAAAACATAACACCTGTCTCAGAGGCTCCCTGATTTCCCTCTCATTAGACAAACTTTCTCATCCACATACAACCGTTTCCCCATCACTACAGAGAACTGACAGAAATGTGCTTGCTCTTCAAAAAAAAAAAAAAAGTTTTTCTAAATAAATGTACTTACCTTTTAAAGAAGGCATGCAGAAAATTCTTTGATGGAGTTATATACAACTCAGTACTTACTTTTCTCTATGAAACTAATGGTTCTTAATCATATGTTGACCTAATCCTAACCATCTCCTCGGCCCCAGTAAAAGTCATTTCAACTCACCTTGAACTTTTTTTTGACATGATTAATATCCAAAATCCTTTGAGCCTTCAGAACTCATTTGTGTTCACGCTAATAAAAATGGAATCTTAGGGTAATTTAGCATCAGAAAGATTTATGAGCGATGAGATGTGATGTAGGCCTCATGGCCTGTTGATTGTCTCTGAGGATTGGAAATAAGTAACACTGGGCAGTGTAGTTTGGGTTAGAAGTCTTAACGAAGCATCTCAAAACTACAGCAACAGAAAAGGGGCAAAAAAGGAAAGAAATGAGTAAATTAAAAATAAAAAATAACAGAAACCAGGCCATAGTCAGAGATGAGTGTGGTGCATTATGTCAGCAAAAAAAAAAAAAAAAAAGTGCCATGTGGGCATTTTGTATGAGATGCAAAAATTATGAATTTCTTTAAAGATATAAAAGTAAAATGATCACTGGGTGGTGATAGCTCATGCCTTTAATTCCAGCACTCAGGAGGCAGAGGTAAGCAAATCTCTGAATTTGAGGCCAGCCTGGTCTACAGAACAAGTTCTAGAATGGCCAGGGCAACACAGAGAAGCCCTGTCTTAAAAACAAACAAAACAAACAAAAAATAGAAGGCCTGTGTGGAAAAAGGAAAGAGACCCAAGGAAAGAAACATCCCAGTGTCATGGGGGAGGGGTGTTAATCTGAGTAAAGTATATTATACACATGGACAAATATGTTGTAATGATAGTAATTGTTTTGCAGAAGAAAAATATGCTAACAATTATAGGTATATTTGAATGCATGCATGTGTTGTGTATGTATAAAATGGGAGGCTGGAAGACAGCTCAGCTGTTAAGAGAGTCTTTTAAAGGATCCAAGTATGATTCCTAACACCTATGTCAGGCAGATCACAGCATCCTGAAATCTCTAGCTCCTGGAGGTCCACGGCTCTCTTCTGGCCTCCATAGACACTGTGGTGATATGCATACATCCACACAGGCATGCATGTAAACATAATTCATAATAAAATACATCTTTTTTTAAAAACATTGTATGACCTGTGCATGGTAGTATGTGTCTGTAATCCCAGGGCATGAGAAGTCGAAACAAAGGGATGGGGAAGGCAAATTCACCTTCATCTTCACGGTGAGGTGGAAGCCAATGGGACTACAGGAGACCCTGTCTCTGAAAAGATGGAAACTCCAAAGCAACAACATGGACAAGTGTAACATGAGGACAGGTCCAGATCTACCAACCAGGGGAATTCTAACTACAAGTATGTCTGATGAGAAAAAAGGACCAAAGACAATTTTGACAGCCACTTGGGGAGCATTTCTCCCAATGTTTTCTTTGTGTTTTAAGTAGTTAACAAAGAAGATGTAACTTGGAATCCTACTTTTTCCAGATTATGCCATGAAAGCATTTTTTTCCCAAGCAACTATTGCTACAAAAGAAAAAACAATGTTGAAGGGGGGAGAGAACACGCTCCTGTCATCTCAGGTAAAGCCATCCATGACTAAAAATAGAAGCTGCTGCCTCCACAAAGTCTCTGTAAAAGTAAAAAATAAATAAATAAGAAACAAAAATGAATGGGTGATGTAGGAATTTTTTTTTTGTATGTTGTGAATATCATGGGTTAATAAAGGAACTTTTTGGCCTATGGCAAGGCTTCTTAGAAGCAGATGAGAAATCCAAGCATAGATAAGGGGGAAGGAGGGCAGAGTCAGGGAGACCCCTTCCAGCCACCCAAGAAGCAGTATGTAAAGGAATTTAGGCAAGCCACAAACCACATGGCAAAACATAGATTAATAAAAATGGGTTAAATTATAAGAGCTAGCAAGCAATATGCCTGAGTCATAGTCTGAACAGCATGTAATTGATATACGCATCTGAATCATTTTGGGGTCTAAGTTGGTGCAGGCAAGTCAGGACCACAGGGCTAGGCTGGGCCAGAAACTTCGACAAACTGTGCCCAAAGTGGGGTATTTACATCCACATAAAGCCTGGGAAACCTTAAAAAGACTTCTAGAGGACAAAAACAGAGCCAGAAACAGCTTCTGAGTTGTGTCTCTCAAGTGGGCTGTGGTACAGAGATGCCCTGGCAGGACGTGTGAGCTTGAGCTACAAAATGTCGGGCTTGCAGTGGCATGCAGCTTAAGCTGCAACAAAGCCAGTTCCTAAAGTCTCACAGGAGCCGGGATGTAAATACTAGCTACATGTGATAGATTGAAGGTTTTTGTTCATATAGACAAAAAGAGAACAGAATCCAAGATGGCTTCTTAGTAACAGTATTTTCTTAGGTCAGCTATGTTTGCTGGTGGTAAGCAGAGGTGCGGCTCCTTTAAGCAAGGGTTTCTGACTCAGCCTTAGTAGCAAAATCTGTGTGACTCTTTAAAGGGGCTTCTCCCAGCTGCTGCTTTTGAGTTTGGGAGCACAACTGTGGTCTTAAAAACATAGCTCCATGATATTTAATACTGCCTCCCAGAATGGGGAAGGTAAGCTTAACTCTGGTACCTCTGCCATGTTAAAAAGCCGAGCCGGGCAAAATTAGCAGTCAAAGCAGCGCTTTACAGTTTAACATTTTAAAAACAATCTTGGTTAAAAAATGATTAAAGATACTCAATAAAACAGATTCATATTTTTTTAAAAAAAAAAAACCTCTAAATGGGTTACAATGTGTGTAAAATAAAGGATATATAGGCTTGAGAAAAAAAGATTAAAAAGTCTTTTAGTATATATGTATATATATATATATGCTACATAAAGAAAAATACATAGAGTCTAAATTATGTTTATTATTGTGATTTCTTTTAAATTTTTAACTGTTAATGAGCTAATTACAAAAAGACATTTAATTATAAAGGCTGCTAAGGTGAATGAACATATATATATATATATTTTTTTAAAAGATATCTTGACTTTAAAATTTAAGTCTAAAGATATGTTGCTTTAAAAAAAAATGTGCTTTTGTTTTCACAAAAGATAAAAACCTATAGGTTGCTTCCAACCTAATATGGTTTGATCACAAAAAGACCCCTAAAATAACCTCTGATGAAAAAAGAGGGCCATATCAGCTTCAAGGCTGCTGACTAAAATGATCTAGTCTCAAGAACTCCATAAGATTTTCAGAGCCTCTATACAACCTGAAGTAATAATAAAAAGCTATGCTTAAATTCTCAAAATACTGTTTATAAATGTTTGTTTTCATTATAAATTGTTAATAGTCATAACCAATCTCTTTTTAGGGAAAAAGGGAGAATATGATATAAAAATGATTTAAAAAATAGATTATTGAATCTCCTTTAATATAAAAAAATGGCAGATAATTTCAAAATATTTTACATTGGTATAGATTTTGGTTTATTGATACAAATTTAAGGTCAATTTTGTGATACTGTTTATATTTTTTACTCTTATTTAAGGTAGAATATTTATGTAACTCATTTAAAAATGAAATGTAAAATTAAGAAATACAGATAAAATATTCATCTATGATAACCAAACTTACAGTCATGTTAGTTAGGGTTTTTTTAGGTATATAAAGATATATTTCTGTTAGATAAGTAATCTTCAGACACTCCAAAGACCTACAAAATATGACATTTAAAAATATTTTAAAAATAGACTTTTCTAGACAGTGAGACAGGTCTGCTCCTGGCAGCATGAATCTAATTTAAGAAAATGATGGGCACCAAAAAAAATTCATATAAAATTTGCCTTCTTTGTGGCAAAAGTTAGCCATTAGACAAGAAACTTTTCTTGCCTTAACTTCTTGACTGTATGCTGTATAAACTAGACATATCAGATCCATTAGAAAATAACCTCTACACTTCGGTAGAACAAGCCGAGATGGTCCTTCAGGTTCCTGCTTCACAGAAAAAAACTGTCAGACATGGTGCAAGACACAGAAAAAAAGCAACTGACAAACTATGCCAAAATGGGCAAAACAGTCCTTCAAACTTCCTGCTTCACTAAAAGATATGCCAGAGACTCTCAGCCTATAAGCTAAAGATAGATATGGATGCTCCAATGTTTAAAAAAAAAAAAATCCTTTGAGTGACTATTCAGGCAGATGTCATCTCTGTCATTTCTAGATTTTGGAGTTACTTGTACTTTCTATTTACTCAGGTAATATTATGTCCTGTAGGCTTTAATATGGTTGAAGATTAGATAGTTATAATTATAGTTTTCCTTAGTTATAATAAAAAGTAAATTAGGTATAAAACTTTAAACTTACAATAATAAAATATTTTTAATTTTACTAAATACTAATAAACTAGATATTATAACTACAATTTTTGCTTGATAGCTATTTTGTTATTTGTAATTTTGCTATGTAAAATTAAAACCTTCCTTTTTATTAAAAGAAAGACAAAGTGATATGGGATGTCTTTCTATTTGCTGTGAATATCAATATTTAATAAAGGGACTATTTGGGCCTATGACAAGAAATCTTAGAAGCAGGTAAGAAATCTGAGCATTGATAAAGGAGGGCAGAGTCAAGAGAGACTCAATCTAGCTGCACAAGAAGCAAGATGTAAAGGAATTCAGGCAAGCCATGAACCATGTGGCAAAACATAGATTAACAAAAAAAGTTTAAGTTGTAAGAGCTAGCAAGCAATATGCCTAAGCCGTAGGACAAACAGCATGTAATTAATATAAACATCTGAATCATTTTGGGGGGGACTAAGCAGCTGCAAGCAAGTCCAGACTGGGGGGCTAGGCTGGGCCAAAAATTTCTACTGCAACTGAATATTTATCCTGCCAAATTATTCATATCCAGACTGAGAAAACTATCCAAATTGGTATCACAAACTAGTCACTAAAATGTTGTTTATAATAGTAGTATAATATTATAAAAGTAGAAAATCAAGAGCAATTAGTTCCTAATAACCCAAAAAAAGATAAACAAATTTGTCAAATATTTAAGATATATATCCTGGACTCCATAAAAGTGTTTCTAAGAACACTAGTGGATAAAGGATAATAATTGGTGATATAAGTAAAACAAATTTCAAACCCATGCTTTATAGCCCACATATATAAATTTAAGTGTTTCTATATATTAAAAAGTACAACTATTAGCCTGAAGATTATGACTCTATCCAGTTACTTTCTAACGACTTTCATGCTTTTTTCTGTAATTTCTAAACTTGGTATAACTGGACATTAATTTTTTTAATCTGAAAGAAAATACATGACTTTGGAAATGCCTCTCATTTGGGTTAAGGCACAAAGATCATTAGGGTCTGGGGCGAGTGGGGTTGAGAACATCCCACTGTCCCCATGAAGGACAGCTGTTAGTAAATCATAGCTGTGTGGCAGTCCTTAGTTGGTGAGAAATGGTCATACTTCAAAGAAACTTTCTTGGGTTTAATTTTAATCTTCAGCTTCATAATCCCAAGATAAGCACCAGAGCTGTCAGGCATGTGGCTCAACCTTCAGATCCAGGCCAAGTTTTTGGCAACATTTTGAAATGATATTTCAGCAACCTTGGGAATGCAAAGATGATCAAAGACAATGGAGAATTAAGTTTTATAAACTCTTCAGGTCAAAATTTTTCTTTTTCAGAATCTTGCTTCTCCTTCTAAGTAATGCAATCCAGCCCATTCATGGGATACCAGATGCAAGAAAAGACAATGATGGCCTGCAGAGATACTGAATGCATTTAAGCATCTGTAATGTGCCACCACCACCACCACCACCACCACCACCACCACCACCCGCCCCGAAATAGCCATGCAGTCTCCAAGGCCATGGGAGAGAGGGAAGAAGCAGAGAACAGGATGGGCGGAACCATCCATATAAGGGAAGAATTGCTAGTGGAACAAAGTACTAGAATAGGGGGCAGTGTCCTTTAGAAGTTACAGCCAAATGCTTCCTACTATATCCACTGCAAGTTCAGCATTCACACAATGGAAACTCCAGAAAATGGAACATCATTTTGCAAGACTACAGTTACTGTTTATGACCTCCAGGAAACCCCCAAGATCACATCAACACTGAATGGGACTTACCCTCTTGGAAAGAACAATATGTTCCAGCTTTACAAGTGATGGAGAGATGGAGAAGGCTATCGTCCTCTCCCTCTAGTTAGGTGCAGAGTGAGGAAGTGTGTGACATAGCCTTCCCCACTGAGGTGGCTGTGGGCTGACTTCCCTAACTTTCTTACTCAAGAGAATGAGTGCTTTCTGTTGAAATTGACGATTCTCAGGGTACAAAACATTCTCAGGGGCTAGATGAGATGAAGGTTGCCTAGTCAGTAACTCAAGTCTCAGAAGATGAGTTCCTCTTTTAAGGAAATAGCCCTGAACTTGTGTCAAATTCATCTCCTTTGATCCAGGAAGTTACAAAAATGAAAAACAAGTGTGGGATATGATTGGGATGATATCTACATCTATTCAAAAATAACTATTCATCAGGCTGATGAGCAAGGGCCAGGAGTTCCCAGATTATAAGATCAAAGTCTGATATTTTAACGGTGCAATAGAAGACCTCTATTTTTGTTGTTGCTCTTGTTTATTAGTTTTTACTATTGTTATTTTTTTTTGAGATAAGGGCTCTCTGTGTGGTCCTGGCTGTCCTGGAATTGGAAATATAGACCAGTCTGGCCTTGAACTCAGAGATCCACCTGTCTCTGCTTCTCATGCACTGGAAATAAAGGTATGGATCAACATGCCCGACACTCTACCATATTTGTTTATGTTTATATGAGGTAGCAGATTGTATGGGCACAAAAAACAGACTTCAAGGGTTCTCTGGCTATGTGCCTCCAAAGATGTTTAGCTTCTGGTTTTGGCTATTATTTAACATTGTGTGTGTGTGTGTGTGTGTGTGTGTGTGTGTGTGTGTGTACTGAGAAGACAAAAGAGGGCATTGGAGCTCCTGGAGCTAAACCTGCAGGCAGCTGTGAGCCACTTGAACCCCTCAATGTGGAGGTTGGGAATTTAATTCAGGTACTCAGCAGGAGAAGTACATCATGCCCTTAATTGCTAAACCATCTCTTCAATCCCACTTTTTTAATAGTCTATATTATTTTCTTTTTAAAAACAAGGTTTTTTTTATGTACGCCTGTCTATGTTAGAACTTGATATGTAGATCAGGCTGGCCTCAAACTCAGACTCACAGAAATCCATCTGCTTCTGCTTCCTGACTGCTGGGATCAAAGGTGTTCCCCAGCACAAGCACCATAGATACTCTTGACATGTAGGCGAGGTTAGTATATGACTCATAGCAATCCTCTTGCCTCAGCCTTTAGAGTCATGTGATTAGTGAGTTACCACATCTGGTTGTATAACCTCATGATTTTCTTTACCTCTTTGAAATTTCAAGTCTGGCTAGAGAACATGAAAGGCTGAAATGGGCAGTCAGAGTTGCCTGGGGTATTAGCATCTGATATGGAACATGCTGTGAAGACCACTTGGCCATCAACTTTATTTGATGGGATGATGCTGTAAACCTTTAAGAGGTGGAGCCCGGGGCTGGAGATGCTCAGTGGTTAAGAGCACTGACTGTTCTTCTGGAGGACCTGAGTAGATTCCCAGCATCTACAACTGTCTGTAACTCCAAGATATGATACCCTTACACAGTTATACATGCAGGAAAAACACAAATTTACATAAAATAAAAATAACTATTTTAAAAAGCAGTGGAGCCTGTGATGAAAAGCAGTCAGGTTAATGCGAGTCCTAACTTGATGAAGGTTGTGGGGTGCTTCAGTCTCTGTCTTACATATTCCAGCTAGGAGGTGAACTTCTCGGCCACATGCTGTCCCCACAATGTCCTGCTAATTGGTCATTTATTGATGTCTCAATCTTTCCTCTCTCTATGTTCATGCTCTCAAGGTTTTTGCTAGTAACAGAAAGCTGACCAAGCAGATCAAAGCCCAGAGTAATCTGGAGAAAACATGAAAACTTTTAAAACTCAGTAGGAAGAGAAGGGGCTGGAGGTCTGAGAGTCAAAAAGACTTGGGTGAGTATGGCTTCAGCACAGACTACATCATGGCTTCCTCTGGCCAGACCAAGAGCAGCAAGAACCCCAATGCTGTAGACATGACATCCAAAGACTTTTGCTTTGACTCTATCCCCACTTTGGCATCCACAAAGAGATGCTAAAAGATAAAGTGTTCACCCTCATGTACCACAACTCCCTGTGTCTCAGGTAGCATCTCTCCTAGGATAAGGTGATGTTGGACATATGCTCAGATATGAGCATCCTTTGCATATTCGCCACCAAGGTCAGGTCCATAACGTCTTTGAAAATGAGTGCTTGCCAATTATAGTGACATCTTTAAAGCTGGAAACATGGACCGCGTGGTGACCATCATCAAGGACAAGGTGGAGAAGGTAAACATCTTCATATTCAGCTCTTTGCTGCATACGTGTGACAAGTGGCTGGAAAGCAGTGCCTCATCTTCCCAGACATGGCCACCCTGTCTGCTATGGCCATCAAGGACCAGCAGCACAAAGATTACAAAAGCCACTGGTGGGAGAACATGATGGCTTTGGTGTTCCCTCATCTTTCCAGACATGTCAATCATAGAGCCCCTGGTAGACATTATGGACTTGATGCAGCTGGTCACCAATCCCAGCTTCATAAAAAAAAAAAAAGAAGAAGAAGAAGAAGACTATTTACACCATCAGTGTGGAAGAGCTAATCTTTCTCTCCTGCTTCCACCTACAACAATGACTACATGCCCAGTGGTAGCCTGCTTAAATACTGCATTTACCTGTGTTTGCAAGCAGACCAGCATTTCCACCAGCCCCAGGTCCTCACACATGCCCTGGAAGCAGTGTACATGAAATGATTCCTGATGGTGAGAACCTTTGATACCTAATCAATAAGTGACCCAACACCAAGAACAATCATGACCTGGACTTCCCCATCAGCCTGGACTTTGGAGTTCTTCTGTTCACCTAGCTACCAGATGTACAGAGGTGGCACTCGGATGACCCCAGGACTATGGCATTCTCAGTAGTTAGTGGTTGCCTCTCCTGGCCCTCCCATAAAAGAGAGCTCAGAAACTTGGGCTTCAGGGATTGGAGATACAGTGTGACTATGTTGTTCATTGCTTTTTATATGGTTGTGTTTATGTCAATAAGTTCTCAGCTGGGACAACTTGGCTCCCTGAGGCACTTAGAGTTCCCTCAACAAAACAAAACAAAAAAACAACAAAAACTGTATTTATCTGTGTATGTTTCTACAGTCTCTAGTAGGCTAGTGTTAATGTCCTCTGAATTCTGATGGTTCCACTTGAGGCTCATCTTCCTAAGTACTTGAGAGCTCAGTGCCCATGTTGGGACATCTGAGCAGCAAACCAACTGGAAAAGCAAGGGTTAATGAGCAAGTCAGAGCACTGCCCAGCCTGCTCCCATTACTGCTCTTAATGTCTACATTACAGCAACATCGTGCTTCTGCACTATTTCCCATTGGAACTCTGCTCTCCACCCGTGTTTAGGTCATAAGTCCAACCCATTTGTCCTCCTGGGGACTTTTTACCTCTAAATCTTTTTGTTTGCTTTCTGTGGTTCCCAACACTATTGGCTTCCTGCCATTTCCCACTTATTTCCATATCCTGGTCACCACACCCCTCCTGAAAGTCCCTAAGGGACTCTCTTGCCTCAGTTCCTAATTCTTCCATCTCTTCTCTGGTGCAGCCAATACCATCTTTCTAAAGTGCTAATCTGATTGCAACATGAGCTTCCCCAAAGTTCCACAGCCTTCTGGGTTATCGCTTTTCTTTCGCAGCCAAATAAAATAACCAGATTAGGACTGCAGGAAGGCCCTGCTTATCTTTTGCATTTGAGGCTTGCATCTCCTGGGAGTCTTGCTGCATATCATCTCAGAGTGAAAGTCTCTGATATTCCACTGTAAAGGGTCACAAAACTATTACCAACTCAGCCAGGCTCTGGGGTGCACACTGAAAGAAATTAGAGCACACACACACACCAACAAACACCCTGAATCTGTGGCTTCTATGGCTAGAATGATGTCTAGTCACCTTATTTGGACATTGAGCCTTTGCAGATGTAATTAGATTAAGATGAAATCATTCTCTAAGACTCCTTTTCATACCTCATCTAATCAAGTACCAGCCTTCTGCTTTGCCTGCAATGAAGCAAAATCACTATGTGCTCATACTAGTGGCTTACTTAAACATGGAGTTCCCAACCTAATCTAGTACTGTGGACATCTTACTTACTTGTGAGACCAGTCTTCCTATACAGCACAGGCTAGCTTTGAGCTCACTATGTAGCTCAGGCTGGCCTTGAACCTGTGATCCTCCAGTCCCAACCTCTTTAGTACTGAGGTTACAGGCAAGTACCACCATCCCTGGCTTAAAAGAAAAACTATCAAGTATCATAGGAAGTAAGGAAGTCATGGGGTGTAGAAGAAGCTGGGATTTGAGAGTATAAATTAGCCAGTGGAGCAAAGGATGGTGGGAGAAATTAATCTTCCTTTAGTAAATGGCATCTTCCTGGAGATGAAAGTCCACTGTGATTGGAGCATGGAGACCAAGGAAGAGAGGAGATAAAATAAGCCTGGATATAGACATCCAAGATGCACAAAGGAACTGAGACTTAGCTATTATTTGTATTAAAAGAATTGAATCAGGGACCCAGGTTGGCCTTGTACTTCTGTGCTAACGTGATCCTCCTGCCTCAGTATGAGTAGCTGAGACATTAAGTGTGTCTGAGATGAAATGGGAGGTTAGCTAAGGGATTTCCACAGAGGAGCACAGAGTCCAACAGTCTCTAATCTGTTGTGTACAGAATCGATTAGAGGGCAGAGGGGACTTGCATGGGTGGCAAGGGGCAAGGCTCTCTCCTCCAAGAGCTCAGCTCACAGAACAATGTAGTTTCAGAGGAGACAGAATGGACTGAATGGATCTGGAAGTTTGTACAGAAGTCATCCTGACAGGACTTAGTGAGGGCGGTAAATGATGCCAGGCACATACGCAGGGACCACACTTGCTCACGAGCTCAAAGCAGCCTCACTGCCATAGGTTAGCAGACTTTCACCCTTCCCTTTCCTCATCTGAGAAGTATCCAGGCTGCAGTCCTGTTGAGTAGCCTGTAGCTCTACCTGGCCATACTGATGCCTAGACAACAGATACAGACTGATGGGTGAACTTGTGAGGCTGTCTCCAGAGAAAGTTGTCATGTGGGTCAGCAAACTAATTGTGAAAGATCCTACTGCTTTGAATGCTCACTCCACCATCTGTTCTTCTGGGGGTCTTGATGGAAGAGAAAAGTGACCTGAAGATAACTCTCTCTGACTTGTCCTTCCAGATGAGATTGCCCTGCTCCTGCCTTTAAATGTCAGGCTCCTGGTCCTTTGGCCTCTGAAACTTGTATTAGTGCCCTCCAGGGGTTTTAGTCTTGGACTAAAAGTAGAGTTGCTCCCCACACATACATCATTTCTAAAGATTGTGACTTTATAGTCTGAACCACACTGCCAATTTCTCTCCGAAATGGCCTGAAGTAAAATGTAGCCTCTGTGATCTTCTGATCCAATCAAAGAAATACATTTATTCAGTACTGTTCCTTGGAGAACATGATCCAATACTTGGCAATACCCCATTGCCCCCTAGTCACTATGAACTCCTGGGACACTGGTTATGGGTCCTTCTACTCCACCAGGGAAAGTAAATTCCTTGAGGCAGGATGCTCATCTCTAGCATAACAAGCATCTGGTAAATCTATGCCATGAGTGAACAGACCTGATTCCTCCAGTTGATGGGGAAACGGGCTCCTGCACATTCTTCTCTCAACATCCCTTTCACCTGGGACTTCCTTCTAGGACAGTCTCTGGAAATTAGTAGCTCTTTCTTGCTCCAAAGGAGGCGGCAACCCCTCTTTTCTCTTATAGATTATACTACAAGAGAATCAGACAAGGAATGCCTAGATGCTCCAATGTCAGAATCCTTTGGATGAAGTATGTGTGGTTTCTACACAGCAAAGGAGACACTAAGCAAGAAGCAGGCAGGGATGGGGTAGAGAAAGGAATAAAAGGAATTTTAACAGAAGCAGGTTTGAGAGAATAGTCTTAATTCCTTACAGTCACTTTTGTCAAAATTCTGACCCAAGTAGGCCTTTCAGTCACTTTCAGATCTAAATAGATATAATTAAGTAAATAAATAAAAATAGAATATTAGGAACAAAAACATTCCAGGTTCTCAGCTGAGGAAGTCTGGGAATAAAGCTGTAGACAAATTACAGCTTCTTACAATGTCTGTATTCAGGCACTGGGGTGCTTCAGCTTCTGTGTCTGTCAAAATCACCTTGTGGTTTGAGTGTGGATGCTCTCCCATAGGATCTTGTCTTTAAACACTTGGTCCCTAGCTGGGTGTGACTGTTTTGGAAGGCTGAAGAACCTTCATGGAACCTTGCTTGGGGAAAAGGGTGGTGGGGGGTGGATTTTGAGGGTTTGTAATCCAACTCATTTGATAGCAGACACAGTATAAGAGCTGCCTCTGTGCTCCTGAGGCCACAGCCCCTCTACGATGGGCTGCATCCACCCCTACCTAACCTGTGAGTCAACATAAACCCTTCCCCCTTAAGTCAGTCTTCATCAGGTATTTAATTGCATACACACTTGGAGGGCTTCTTAAAACATTTTCGGGTTTTTTTTTTCTTTTTTCTTGTTGCTTTTAAATTAAAATTCAGGAGGGATGAGGAAGGGCCAAAAACCCTTGTTTTTGTCCATATGTGTCACATTTCCTGGATGTGCTGATGTCATCAGGGGACCACATTTTGAGAACCACTGTGATAGGTGCCTCAACTATGGCCATTAGGGTCCTGAAGACACTTTTTAAGGGCAGACTGAGCATCTTTATCTGAAATATTCAGAGTTAAAAACACACATCAGATTCTGGATGCTTTTCATATTTGAGAGTATTTGCATCTGCATAGAGGAATATCTAAAACAGGTCTAAACAAGGTACTTCACTGAGTTCCATATATACCTCATATGCTAACAGTCACCCACTGTACTTGAGTTTTGATGGGGACCAGTCATGAGGGAAACGTGGGATCATCTACTTGGGACATCATGCTGGTACTGAAAAAGTTTTGTTTTCTGAAGCATTTTGGATTTCATGTTTTTGAATTAAAGATACATCACCTGACTACCTACTTAGGGTCTCAGCTTTTAGAGATTTTAAATGTAAAGTGGTCTAGGGTCTATTTAAACTTTAGAATTTAGGCAAGGCCATCTATTGCCCAAGATCAGAAATGTCTGCTCTAACATGCACTGTCAGGTTCATGAGTAGATGGACTGCCCACTTACCTCATTGTGTCTCTATACAAACTGATGGGATGGGATGCTGAGTCCCAACACTACAGCACAAGTCATCTCATGATGTATTCCTAGTGTGAAAGAGCTGTTCTCCACAAACATGAACAGTAACTGACCAGCTTGCCTCTTTATTTTTTTCTCCATCTTCTCCAAATAGCTTTCTAATTCCCATCTCTGTGCCTCTACCCAAGAGGTCCTCTTTGTAAGAGCCAGTGCCTTCCAGTGTGGGAAAGCTGAGCAGACTAATGATCTGCAGAAGGTGCTCCTGCTTAATGTATATCTGGGCTTAATACTAAACGACATCGGGAAGCAGACAATTTCTTCAATAATCTTCTGTTTTTCAGGCAAGATCCTGAGTTCTATCACGTGACTGTCTTGTCAACAATGCCCCTAACAGGAGTTATGATCCCAATTATGTAGCTTTTGCTACACTGTCTGTGCCTAAGTAGGACTTATTCTCACATGCTTTATTACATCCTTGGGGAGCAGGCATTGTTTGTAGGGTCCATGCTGACTTCAGATGCATCACTTTTCTTTTATGAAACTACTGGTTTGATCAGTCATTTTGCTTGCATGGTGAGTGTGTATGTAATGTGGATGTGGATCCCCTGCTGAGCCAACATTTGTACCTAGGATACAGGTTTATGTTTACAGGCTATTGAACAGAAGACTCTGTACATACAGATGTTATTCTGAAGCAATATTTGTGAAACAATATTAGGGGGAAAGCAGGTTCTTGTGTTAAAATTTAAGTACAACAAGAAATCAGTTGAGTTTTATATATATATATAAACCTCTAGTCATGTAGATGCTATGCTATGTCAGAAAGGAAATAGGGTAATTTGGGGGATAGTGAAGATCTAGATTTTCTTTTCCAGGCTCTGTCTTAATGTCACAGATAAACTTAACATGAGCACATGCAGCAGATGTGAGAAAGGAATGCTATTATTTCAACTCACCCAGCCATGGGTGCATGCTCACACCAGACCTTTATAGGACATGGGACTACCCACTCTTGCCTATCTTGGCTGTGGAAGCCCTTGACACACAGTGGCTTCAGCAGCTCTTGGAATCCTGAATAATGGACAATATTTAGTGGGTGGTGGAAGCTCCCTCCAGAACACAGGGCTAACACTCTGACTTGCTTTAACAGCCATTTAACAGAAAATCCATCCACAATATTTATAATTTGGTTGGCTTTTGAAAAATCAGGACTGGCAAGATACCTCAGTGGACATTGATGCTTGCTATCAATTCTGACGAGCCAAGTTCAATACCTAAGACTTCATAGTGGCCTTCTCTCTCTCTCTCTCTCTCTCTCTCTCTCACACACACACACACACACACACACACACACACACACACTCATGGGCCCAAAATAGAACTATTTTAGTATAATAACAAATTAGGCTGAAAAATCAGCAAAGCCTGTAATTCCAGCATTGAGGAAGCTGCGGCAGGATTGCTATAAATTTGAAGCTACCCTAGACTATAGTGTGAGACTGCCTCAGAAACATAAAAGCCTG
Source organism: Sigmodon hispidus (assembly GCA_004025045.1). Lineage (NCBI taxonomy): Eukaryota > Metazoa > Chordata > Mammalia > Rodentia > Cricetidae > Sigmodon > Sigmodon hispidus. The sequence continues at coordinate 34,564 of PVIH01010034.1, forward strand.
AGGGAAAAAAAATCTATCCATCTGCCTCAGATTGACTTTGTGAGTGTGCAAACATGTCTGTCTGTATGTGACAAGTTACTGAAAGATAACACTATCTTCTCCAACTGCCACACACAGCAAAACAGGAACATACCCACATGTTGGTAAAATATATTTTATTTGTTCATACAAAGAAAAAGTATGAAGTACCAGAATTTCATTTGCCTAGAAACATCTTTCTCTGTGTAAAATTAATTTGTGTTATACATAGGACAAAATACTCAATTTCCTTTCTTGTACATATTGGCTATTCTACCATCCACGCCAGAGACAAGGCGTTACAGCTTGCACAGCATTTTTGATTACTGGGCTGAATGAAAGTCATAAATTAATGTTATAAAAATGAAAACAAAAAAAAAACTAACCACACCTTCAAAATTAATTGACTATTCTTTCTGGAAAACTGAAAGGAGAAAAGGCAATGGTGTTTGAATCAATGCCTTAGATACTCACTAACGTGGATTTGGAGACTTTCACTTTCTTTTCTTAGGAAAACAGACAGGCAGGATCTGCAACAGGGTTTCCCCCATGGGCTCAAGTGCATCTGTCACTCAAAATGACTTCCAAAGAGTCCCTCCCCCCAGAACATCTCTCCTTCACTATTCAATGAAGAGTTTATTCCATAGTCGTCTGCTTGAAATACCCTTGTAGGTACTACCGAGTAAGGGAGCACACTTGCATGCAAACATCCCCAAAGAAGGCTTTCCATGGATAGGAATAATAATAATAATAATAACAATAACAATAATAAATCTCTAAGTTTTGTGGGCTTTTTTGTTGTTGCTTTCAAATAATGAAAGAAAGAACACTTTTAAGGAAGAAATTACACAAGAAATATGTATGTCAGATATTTCCCATAAACCAGAAGAAACCTCAAACATGTTTGTGGAACAAACTGCAAGACATGCACTGGTGTCTGTACCCTAGCAGCTCACAAGTGAAGCTCAGTAACTCTGCAGATGGCCAGGACAGTAAGAGACCGAAGGCTTAAAGTTTCCTAACTTCCTCCAAGAGACCGTGTGGGTCAGTAATAACTGTCACATGATGAAGCAGCATCCTAGGCAGATGGGGCATCCGGATCAGTCCAGAACTGTGAGCACTCAGGGCCTGATGAAGAGGTACATATGGCTATTTGATTTATTTGAGTAGCATTGAAAACCTCACCTTGCTCCATCAGCAACACTAATTATGGACATCTGCTTAGATTCAAGGACTTGACTGGGAACAGAATCTTGACTAGATTCAGTGTTCATGACTAAATGACCTCCCTCTATCTCAGCATGCCTTGTTTTTGTTATAATCTAAAGGAAGGCATAAACAGCTCAATTAAAACAAAAAGTGTCCATCTTGGGGAGAAGGGAGGAAGGCTTGCATGTTTCCCTCCCACTAAGCTGCACTTCTGTTTCAACATCAGACTTTGCAAGCAGTCAGAAAACCTTGCTGAAGGCCTCTGACATGGCCTCTGCCTGTGAGCAAGATTCTGCTGTATGTGAGGGAAGGTGTCCTTGTTCTGATTTCAATCAGCCTGCCACACAGCAAGGTGTGGGAAGCATCTTTCACAATGGCGTTTCCACACTCAAGCAGGCAGCCAGGAGCTGGTAAGACTGCAGTGTCAGTCTAAATGCTGGTAATACACTACTATGTATAAACAGAAGAAAATGAACAAAGGACCATGAAATGGGCTGGGGATGTGGCTCAGTGTTTGCCCAGTGTGCAACAGGCCCACAGCTCTACCCTCAGCTCTGCAGAAGAAGAAGAAGGAAAAAAAGAGATGGATGTAACATCTAAGGAAGAATCATAGCAGATGACCACCTTCTTCCCACTCTAAACCTGCCCAGGACTACTTTGTTGCCCAGAATAAGTTAATTCAAGTGGGGTTACAACTTATAGAAAACCACAAATTTGGTTACCAAAATATCTCTATAAACCGTGAACACCTCTCACTAGTTTCTAAAGACATTATGTCTTGTCTTTCCATGTAACTTTGCTCATCCAGTCAAGTTAACTCATAAAGTGTCCAAAATAATCCTTTGTAAATATCACAGTGCAATCATTTCAATCATTTATGCATTTTTGATAAAAAGTCTAACTCAGATACAATCTTTTTGGGGTATAAGCATTCTGATTTAAGAATTTGAAGACTAACTGAACATACCATGATGTATGCTGCTATATTGTTATAAAACTGTCACTAACTAGCCAAAGGACCCTTCAAGTGTCCTCCCAATGCAGAAGTACAAGGAGAATCATCTCCATATTAGTAGCAGAGCTTGCAACTTTTCTGGTAAGACCCTCTGCCTCTGAGGAAGCTGTACTTGAGTGTCAGACTTGACTACCTACAGGCAACATGGAGCCAGCCTTCCCAGCCTGAGCCCTCTAGGATCATCCTTCAAACCCTGTTATGGTCAGTGCCTACAGAGCATCTCTGGGATGGCCTAGGTTTTTCAGAGGCATTTGACTGCAAAAGATGGGCATCTCCTTCCTCTGCCAGGCTGCTTGTCATATCTGAATGTTTGTTTCTCTCTACAGAGACTGTGAGTCTACTGTCCAATGCCAGTGAGATCTACATATAGCAACTCTATAAATGCTGATGTGGAAAGATATATCTGAGCCCTATTGGTCCCAACATCCAGCACCCTGGGTTTGTGCCAGTGGCTCTGTATGGAAGCCTCAGAAACGCTTTGGTGTGTCCCAGCAGAACTGTCTGACTGAAGGAAAGAGCATGGTGGTGCACCCTTATGCAAATGAGTTACCACCTTTTTTGTAAAATAGTGTTTGAACATCTCACTCCTGGGATCTGGGAAAGAGACCAATTGTTTGCATACATTTCCAGCTGGCTAAAATGGACAGAGGGGTAGAGCAGAAGAAGATTCAAGGTAATAAAGATGTAGGTCTCTGTAAGGGAGGTGAGCAAAACTCACCTTGGTGCTGTATCAGTGAGGGTGATGAACTGCTTGTGTGAATTCCACCTTCAGACTACAGCATGCTGAGGCAACTCAGTGCTTCCATGAGGTCCCAAGACAAGAGAACGCTACAACCAGCTGAGGCAGCCAAGGCCCAAGGAGATAGGAGGTGGAGGACCCAAGGTGATTGAAAGCTGAATACCCGTAACGAAAATTTCAAATTGTGCTTTTCTTCTTAAATACAACAGGGAGGGGAGGAAAACACAGAAGCACCATCGATTGTGAGGGACAGAATAAAATATCGGAGTTAAACACTTTGGAATGTTAACAGAACCGTGAATCGAACTCTCTGCAGAGTGTGGCTAGGCAGCTTAGTGAATTAATTGCTTGTGAATTAAAAATAAATTATTATAAAATAGATTTCTGTACATTTTACATACATATACTCTCTCTCTCTCAATAGATAAGCATCGAGGGAAGACTCAGTCCCAGCCGAAGTCGCGGCCAGTCATCTGATAGAACTTGCGGTTGAAGGGCCGGTAAAAGTCACGCAGCTGCCGCAGCACCTCGCGCGCGATGGCGGGGTGCGCACGGCCCTTAGTCTTGCCCAGGCAGTGCGGCTTGCCGCTGCCCTCCGCCTTCTTGAGGCACGGGAAGCCCTTGGTCTGGTTGAAGTAGAAGTGCTTGTCGGTGATGATGCGCTTGAGGCCCAGGAAATCCTGCACGCGGCGCAGCTCCCCGGCCGGGTCGCTGACCAGCCTCTCCCCGCTCACGAAGAGCATCTGGCCGAGCGGGAAGTGGCGCAGCCAGGGCTCCAGGTGCTTGGCATAAAGGCCGATCTGGATGGCGCTCCAGGACGTGTCGATGAGGCCCGCGCTGCGGTTGCGGAACGTCAGGCTCTCGAAGCTGGGGATGTCTGGCCGCTTGGACAGAGTCTGCGTGTAGTCCGAGATGGCCCTGGTCACCGGGTCGCGCACCACCACGATGAGCTTGGTGTCCTTGGACATGGCGGAGATGCGCGCTGGTGCCTCCCGGGTCACGAAGTAGCTGGGCGTCTTCTCCATGGTGATCTGTCCCTCCAGGGTTCTGGGCATCAGGTCTCTGCAGGAGGCAAAGAAATAATCTGGGGTCAGAAAATGGAGTTCCTAGCCAGCCAGGCAGTGGAGGCCCACACTTTTAATCCACCCACACTCGGGAGGCAGAGGCAGACGGATCTCTGTGAGGTTGAGACCAGCCGGTCTACAGAGCGAGTTCCTGGACAGCCAGGGCCACACAGAAAAACCCTGTGTCGGAAAACCAAAAAAGGAAGGAAAGGAAAAGAAAATGGAGCTTCTTCAGCCTCCTGGTGTGGGTGTTACCTCTCCTTAAATTAACTCAGAGTATCCAGTTTTCACATCACCCGGCCCCCTCCCACATCTGATAGGTCTTCTCTCAGAAACGGCACTGTCCATCAGTCCTTCACATGTCCACCAAGTCCAGATGGTCTTGGGCACCGGAAATGTGACTTGACAAAGCAAGTGTTATCCAAAAACTCAATGAAATCAGTACAAATGGACAGAAGCATATCACATGAAAATGTCAAGACAAAATTCAAGAAGCTCCCAAAAAATAATCTTAGATCCCATGAGGGCAAAATAATTACAAGGTATCTACCAGAGTATTAATTTTACCAAAAGCACTAGATAACATGACTGACGCTTCGAGTCAACACAGGTCTGGACTGGAGTTTTGAACTGGTAAATGATAATCATTTTGACTACATAAGACAGAACATTTGGTTTGCTGGAAAGCCAGCTCCTTCCAGGACAAGCCCACTGGGAGTTCCACACAAGCACACTTCGCCTGGCCTGGAGGAAGTTCCTCACAGCCCACTGGATGTTAAGGCCAGATTAACCCACTTTGTACACTTAGTAGAGGGTAGTGGTGCCATCAGGCGAGGTAATCAAGGATTAAGGAGTCCCAGCTCTAAACTTACTTAGCACAGCTCTAAAAAGCGGGTCAGCTCAGACATGGGCCAGGTTTCTTCTCTGTACTGAGCTGTCTGCAACTAGACTGCTTATAAGCAATTCAGATCCAAAATGGAAGCAAGATGGCCATACTGAAAGGCAATTGGATGAAGGTGTTGTGGGTCATGCCCCTCACCCTGGGGCAGCCAGAGTCACCATAATTGGGAGGGCTAAGACTTCAGAGATTCATTCTGATGTCACATAGACTTTGAAGTCTGACCCTGGTGTAACTGTCAAGACCACAGTGTATTAAAGAGTATATTAACACTGAATGGGTGACCTGCCTATCCATGTGTCAGCTTTCTCAGCTGAACCCTGACCACAAGGGTGGTGTCCCACTCTTACAGGTGTTTAGAGAACTAGGAAGCTGGCCTTGGTACTCAGAATGGTGGTACCTCACTGTCACTAGGAAAATGCTACCCATCACCTTCTGCCAGGATCTTGGCAAGATAGAGCAGAGTATCTGCATGCAGAGCACTCTACCTGCCAGCTCTACCCAGAGTCAGCAATGGGTGCAAGGATCTGCTCTCAGTCTGCCTGGCTCCACAGCATCCCTAAGGAAGGGCTGCTGGTAACTAAACAAAATGTTCCAACTGTTATTTGTGAATAGGAAGCCATACAGTAGAAATAGTAAAAAGGAATACCAAGTGAGTTACAAAGTCCCTGAGTCACAGGCACTTACTGTGTCTGAACATCTGCTAGTGTATTACAGCATTAGGGGACATTGATTGGGGAAACCTCTGTCCAGACATGCCTCACAGGACACTCCTCAAACTACAGGACCTTGAGAGTTGTTAAAATAACAAAGCCAGGGGACCTACTACTGTCTGTGACTGTGGCACTCAGGCCCTGGTGTGATGGAATCTGAGACTGCGTCCCCAGGGAGTTTGATGCAGATAGTGGATAGAAGTGAGTTTGTATGGGTCCTCCATCACTAAATGCTTGCAGAACCCCATCTACAGACTTCAGGCCCATCTATGTCAGGCCCTGGGGCTCTCTCGCTCTCTCGCTCTCTCTCTCTCTCTCTCTCTCACACACACACACACACACACACACAGAGAGAGAGAGAGAGAGAGAGAGAGAGAGAGAGAGAGAGAGAGCGCTATAGGTAAGAATTTATTTAGTCAAGCACTGAACCTTTGATCCACCAAGCATGGAACTGAACACCACCTAAGAATATCAACTCCTTGCATGGAATTTTCCAGGTGCTTACAGGGAAACCCTTTTCTTCCCACCCCAATCTCACCAGCAGGTTCCGAAGCCAGGTTCTTCCCATACACTACACAGATGCACATGCACACACATGCATGCACACACCTTCCACAACTTTCCTTAGATCAACAGTGGGTCAGAGGAGAAAGAATAAACTGCCAGCCAAGGGCAAGACCCTCCCTCTGAGTAGTCTGTCTGCCTACCCCAGGCATCTCAAAAGGCCTCTACAGCCCCAGGCTGGCCCCCACAGAAGCACATCCCATGGGGTAATTGAACTGCTCATTACAAAAGCCAGTTTCTCAAATGGATAGTCACAGCTAATAATTATGCTGTGCTTTGGAGGCTCACAAAGGAACTTTCACATGCATTATCTGATTTAATCCCTCACCACAGGCCTTTGAGGTAGGTATTGTAATCCCCAATTTACTTATGAAGAAGCTGAGTCTAAAGCAGAGAGGGTGATGCATAGGTCATAGAGCTAGGATGGCTCGTCCTCCCCATCCCACCCATCCCTATGTCTCCCTTTCAGTAATCCTTGTGTCTGAACAAGACTATGAGTGCATGGAGCTTGGCGTGTCTCTTTGTAAATACCTGTGTGTTCGTAGATTGAATACCTCTGCTTAGTAGATTAGAATCTTAATGGTAGATACTTAAATCCCAATCAGTCCACTGCTGATCATAATTGTTCAAATAGGAGTCAGATTTCGAAACAATAAGCCTCTTTGACTCACATATCCCCACTGCATTATAGGGTACCTGGAAAATTACTCATGGTTCCAACAGCCTCCAGAACTCTAGGACCCCTGGCTCAGCCTCTCCTCTCCCCTCTTCTTTGCCACCTGGGTGGGAAAGTACACCTCTGTGAAAGCACAAAAACCTGATGCATGTCATGAATCGATGCTTGTGAAGCTGAGAGCACAGGACATCTCAGTCTAAGGCTAAGAAAGAGACACCACCCATAGATCAGAAAAGTCCCTCAGGATGGCCTGGGAGACACCGTCTTGGCATGCTGCCTACCACGGAAACAGAGCGACAAAGAGCAGAAAGGATCCACTCCTCCAGTGAAACCTGCAGAGCAAGGCAGGCTTGTCACCCTGTCTTAAAGCCTAGAAGAGCTGGTCAGGAACTCTCAGGGACACCTGTAGCCCAGAAGACCTGGACCTCAAATCAGAACACTGCAAGCGAGGTGGGCTGCGAGGGTCACAGCTCTGACTTTGTGGGAATATTTACAAGAAAATCATATGTATCTCAGTGCTGGCCAGATTCTCCTCTTGGTGCACATCAGAACTTCTAAGGGAGGTTTAACAAGGACTGAATGCCTGGGCTCCACCCACACAGACCGAATGAACCAGGTCATGGCGGGGCTCCAGCACAGGCCTCTCTTTAATGATTCTCCTGTGCAGACAGGATGGGGCATCTGCGGCCTTGGACTCTATCATGCACTTTGGTACCCTCTCCCATTGGCTACTGTGAAGAGGGTGGTACACACTACAAATCCCAGTACTCTGGACTAGAGTTGGAAGCCAGCTTTGGCTACATAGTGAATTCCAGGCCATTCTGGGTTTGTGTTATCTGATCCTGTTTCAAAAAACAAAGACAAATTAGGGAGAGGGCCTGGAAATATGGCTTGGTAGTCAAGAGTGTATAATGCCTTGGAGAGGACCTAAGTTTGAGTCCCAGCACCCACAGCATCAACAGACAGCTCACAACTGTCTGAAAGTCCAGCTCTAGGGGATCCAATTTGTTCTTCTGGCCTCTGTGGACACTAGTACACACACACACACACACACACACACACACACACTATACCACACACATTACACACTACACACACACTACACTACACACACACTACACTACACACTACACTACACTACACACACACTACACTACACACACACACCATATACATATTTGTGCATACATACATAAAAATGAAATGAATGTTTTTAAAGGTGCACATAGGGTACAATATTGTGAGCAGAAATACAAGCTATCTGATCAATCAAAGACTATTTGGGTCAAAGTCCCAGAGGTCAAATGGGAAGAAGGTCCCATTCTCTCAACAGTCATTATACTTCATAAGAGTGAGGTTGTGTATCCTGGTGGTGTACAGATTTCAGACAAGAAAATACAAATATAAACAGGCTTACTGCAAAGAGAAGTGAAGGGTGTTATCAGTCATTGATCTCTCTCTCTCTCTTTCTCCTCCACACAGATCTAACAATGGGTAAACTAAAATGAGGAAACTAAAGCTGCAGCCAGTGAAGTATATATAATATACTCTTACTCATGGGACAAAGAAAAGCCAAGAGGTACATCTCCTCCGCTCACTGTCAAAGCCAGACCACATGGTGCCAAACCAAGGAAAGAATAAACTCTCCAGCACCCCGTCTGTACTTTTTCTCAAAGATAGTGGCTTAAACCCCATTTTTAAAAGTTCTATAGAATTCAAATGAATGTAAAAATCGACAACTAGAGTGGGTATATAGCACATGCCTAGAATCCCTGCACTTGGGAAGCTGAGGCAGGAGGACCACTTCCAGTTAGGCCAGTATAACTGACCATCATAAAAGAAAAGGCTGGTGAGCAGATTTCACTTCTCCTCTTTCGGTGGTGATGTTAGACACTGAACACAGGGTCATGCATGGACTAAGTAAGTCACTGAACTATACTCTAAACCCTTTTTTTCTTTGGATGCAGTGGCTCATTAAGTTGCCTGGACTGGTCTTGAACTTGTGATCCTCCTGCCTCGGCTTCTGAAGTCACTGGACTTACAGGTCTGCAGGGACAGGCTTGGTTATCCTTTCAAATATTCAGGCAGGGAGGATAAAGTGGTCTGCTAGTGTCCTGGGGTCAGTCAGAGAATTAACTAGTTCATGCCACTGTCTACAGACTGGAGAACTCAGCACCGAAGTGGAATCTATAGATGCTGAACCAGAGTTCACTGGCCACATCCCTACCCCTAACAGGGCTTCTAAGGCAGGTTGTTAGAGAACAAAGCCCAAGGGAATAAGAGTTCTACAAAGCTCTGATTTTGCTGTTTCTGAGCATCAAATGCTGCCCCGATTCTCCACTTTCTTCCTTTGTTCTTTTTTTTTTTTTTTCCTACTCTAGCAATACCCCCGTGTGACCATCCAGCAATGGAATTTACTGCTTGAATGAGAAAATGACATGGCAAAAAGGAAGATTATTAAAATGGGTGTAACCCCACAGCTGTAGCCTGACAGATGCTGCACAGTCACACAAAACAGCTGATGAGAGTTAATGACCTTCCGAGACTAGGCTGGTGTGGTCTGGTCTCAGTCAACGGAGGAGAACTGAACAGGGAGTTCCATGGACAATCACATCCTTGCCCCGTTATGGGAATATCCCATGTTTTCTGAATGTCAATAAAGACTTTTAAAAAAAAGTTTTACTTTTTAAACTTACAGAAAAAAAAAATTTCATTCATGTCCGGCACTAAGAATCTTGACAAATAAACCAGCCTTCTTACAATCATGAACGAGCAGCCCCACCATACCCCAGCTCCCTATGGTACCCCTGCCCACCATGACTTGGCATGTCCCCTAATATAGGGTCTTAATACCACTCCAGGAAAACCACAAGTGAAATGGAAAAATGGCCACTAAACATTTGTAGATTTTGATAAAATAGGTATAGTTCCTGAAACATTGAAATAAGTTATTTTGTAAGGCTCTCAGCTTCTAATCTAATCTTCTAATGACCTCTTGGCTGTATCCCCAAATTCTCAGGCCTTGACTTCCACATCTGTTAATTAGGCAGCAGAATAGGCCAAAATGACTCTGCCCATTCAGTTCCACATTTCTGACCAAAAACTCAAGGCCCTAGCCAGGAAACTGATGACCCACCCGCTTAGCATTTCCAAGAAGCTCCCGTCTAACCTCGGACCATTCAGAGATCCGTGACAGAAGAACCAAGATTTCTAGGAAGATTGTTTCCCACACCCTTTCTAAAGAAAAAAAAAAAGTTTTCCCAGCAGGTCCCAGCTTTTAAAGGAAGCTGCCTTTAAAAGTGGGAAGTAAACTCCTTTTTTGAGTATCTGGCAAACCCATAAACACTAGCAGCTGAACTAAAAATGTCCTGGGGTCCAGGGAGGAGGGATGATTAGGTAGGCAGTGTTTCAGGGCAAGAAAAACCTCCTACGACACTAAAAACAGTGGGGACAGAAGTCTTAACCAGCTCTCCACTGCTGCAATGAATTACCGGAGAGAAACCACTTACAAGGAAGAAAGGTTGGGCTGGGGTTTCAGAGGTTCATTTCATGGGTCCTGTTGCCCTTAGGCCTGTAACAAGACAGAACATGGAGGCAGTGGAGGGTTGTGCCTAAGGTTCAGATCCAGGAAAGATCTGAGAAAATGCCAATATCCTGTAACTCAACTTCCTTCTACAAGAGCAATCTCTTCAAACCTCCAGTAGCTCCCTAGAGTCGAAGAGTTTGGGCAAAGGGCAACTGGGGCTCCAGGCAGGCATGCTTCAGAGCCTTTCAAAAGAAACTCTAAGGAAGACAGAATGCACCAGGTTCCTCTGCCCAGGATCTGCAGCAGGGGCAGACCCGAGAGAAAACACTCTTGTCTGAAGCCCCGCCCCAAGAAGGCTCCCCCAAATTCTCTGCTGTGTTTACACACATTCGAAGTCACAGGAGGCCTCGGGAATGGGAGGAAAACCTTCCTCCCGTGTCCTCTTCCGTGGGAAGACATATTCATTCAGGGCTGTGAAAGCATCTCTGCTAGGCAAGCCAGCCTGTGTGTGCCTGGACAGACAGCCAATGAGAAGTGGAAGCTGAACCGGGATGTTTCTTCATTATGGCACACTCCTCTTTCTTCCCAGGGGCCTCCATTTGGTGAAGGACGATGCTATCAGTTGTCAGTGTGGGCCTTCATCTGGGCCTTCTCACTTCCGCAGAGGCCTGGAGCCCACCAGCAGCTGAACCTCTTCAAAGGGCCACAGCTCCATAAGTAACTGTCTCCCTTTGGGGAAGATGTTTGCATATCAAAGCACTCCTTTGGGAAAGTTTAAAATAATTTCAAATGAAACTGTAAATAGTCTAGATTTCAGGTCTTGCGGAAGTGATGTCATGATTCTTAAAAAGCTCGTGAGTTCTTTCACTTTTTTTGTTCAAGGTAATGGGTTAGAAAGTGAAATAACAAACGATAGCTCCCCCGTCCAGGCCCCAACCCCTGCCCGAGGATTTGGCCTCCATTGTTCCGGAGTTTCAATGCTGCTCTGAAATAAAAGCTTCTCAATGCTGGAGGTGGGGGTGGGGTGGGGTGGGGTGGGGGTTCGAATGAGCATCTCACAGCCAGGCAGCTGGAGGGAGTCCCCTTTCCTTGAGGCCTTTGCCTGGGTCTTGGGCCCAGCTCACAAAGGGGGTGGTTCCTGTTCCAGGAAGGGGCTGGGCCTTGGTTGGGGACTGAAAAACTTACAGGCTTTTGTGATGAGATCCCCAGGCTTCTGCACCGAAGCCTGAGAGAGTCAAATCTTGCGAAATCTAAAGGATCTGTGTTCTGTTTCTTGGAAAAAAAGAAACATTAAAATCATTAGAAAGACAGGCAGATTTTTCTGGCCAGCCGACTTTGTAGAAGGGGAGAGGGATGGGACAGCAAGAGATCCAGAAGGAGAATGGAATGGTCCAAGATCTTACCTGCAGAGTTTCACCCACAATGATTGGTCCGATTCAGAGCCAGTCCAGGGACTCTACCTTTCTACCAGGAGCCAAGCTGAGGGAGTTTGCTGGTGTGTGTGTGTGTGTGTGTGTGTGTGTGTGTGTGTGTGTGTGTGTATGTGTGTGTACAGACTCACTCAAGAGCTTCAGACCCCTTGGGCAGCCCTGGTCAACACAGAACCAGTAGAAACAGGTGAGTAAGAATCTACCCCATCTGACCCCAGATACACATAGGTAGGGACAGAGAACCAGCTTTTCTACATAGTGGCCCACTAGCCTGAGAAACCCTGGGCTTCTGATTCTGCCCTGCCCGTGCACCGGCCTGGGACCATGAACCAACCATGGCAAGCTTTGGACTCAGTTTCTCCAATGAATGGACCAGCGAGATGGCTCAGCAGGTGAAAGCATTTGCCCCCAAGCTCGATGACCTGAGTTCAGTTCTTGGAACCAAGGGTAGAAGGAAAGAATCAACTCCCAAAAGTTGTCCACTAACGTCCACACACACAAGCAGGAGCCTGCAGGCACCTATGCGCAGACAGTGACAGTAATCATACAATAACTTGTTTAAATTAACGAATCAGTTTAAAGGTTGTGTGAAGTCCCCTGCAACCATTGCCTTCACATTTGCCTTCCCTTATAGCCCGAGTTAGGTTGGTATAAGCCAGAGGAGGATAGCAGAAGCCATCGACACTTGAAGGTTGAGTACTTACAAGATGCTTCTGCAAGGCACATCATATAGACCCCAGGAGACCCGAATGGAAATGTCTGTGTTAAACATACCTTAAACCTAGGCACCCACTTGTAAGCTGTCTGGTTGTATTAGCAAGAAAAGTAGTCCATGATCCAGGTCTGTGAAATGGAAACATTAGTCCTTCCATTCACCTGCCTGCCTTCCTTCCTTCCATCCTTCCTTTTTTAAAATTTTCTTCTATCTAACATAGTTTGTAGTCAGATGGTCCCTGAAAGCATCAGAATTCTCTCAAGGTGGATGCTGGCCGGCTACTCCCATTCCCTCTGAAGACTCCACGCTCTGGGGTGAGAAAAGGACAGCTGGAGAGAAACAGACCCTGCCTAGGTTAAGTTCTTAAGTTCAAAGATTTATTTAAAAACAAACATTTGAAACAGTCCTGATTTCCTATATTTCTTTTCACGCTATGCTCTCTCATTCTCAGCCCCAAGAAGAATGCCAACCATAAAGATAACAGAGGCAGGATGTGGGGATGAGGCAGCTATTAACTCAGCAGATAGGAGTGCAGAGACAGAGGTCCATGAGACACTGGTGAAAAGTCCTAATCCAAGCCACCAGTGAGCTCTCTTCTCCCTCCAGGCAAGTTAAGTAGGAGATAATAGTTAATCCCCCTCCCTCTCCCCCCCCCCACTTCTGCTCATCTAGCAACCCTCACACTGCCCACCTCCTTTGTTTATCAACCAAAAATCTACACGGAAGGCAGGTTCAGCAAGTCCAGTCCTCTTATCAAGGACTTTAAAGGGTCCAAGAACATTTTAGAAAACAACAAAAGTACTTTCTATGACAGTAGTTCAGAAGGTGTGAAACCTGGAAACTCTGCTGACTGAGGACTCTCATCTTGCATAACTTTTCTCTGGTTTATTTTCTGGTTGGTTTGTGTGTGCACTTGAAGCTGACCAAGGGAAACCCTTAGTTTAACAGCCACCGGAAGCCCCAGCTGGGCTTCTCCTAGATGAGGGACCAGTTTCTGCTTACTATGATTGGAAATCTCCCAGAGTCTCCCTCAGCAGGAGAAAAAGACTCCCCACTCTGTCCAGGCTCACTTTTTCATTGGTGTAGTGTATCACAGATCAGACTCCAATTTGCTCGGTATATTTCACACTGGAAGACAGGAGAAAGGGAAAGCTTTGGTGGCTGACGAGATTGCTAAATATTGTACAGGATCTACCTATGTCCCATCAGCACTTACTGTATCCAATGGAAACCTTTTAGAAGGTGGTGTTGCCTAACTGATGAGTCCGTAGATAAAATCTCCAGCATCTCTCCTGCGTTCAGAAGAAAGCATCCTCACCTTGCTCCCTCCACCCACTCCAAGAGAACAAAAGTAGATACAAGGAAGTCAAGTATGACAGTTAATGAGGGAGCTAAGAATGACAAGAGATTAGCTGTTTATCTTGCACAAGGCTCACTGAAAAACTAGCCTGGTAAGTTCTTTGAAAAGCCCATATATCTGGTTTTTAATTTCTTTCTTATTTTATTAATCGGGGTGTTATGCCTGCATATAAATCTGTGCACTGCTTTCCTGTCTGGCTCCCATTGGAGGTCAGAAGGCATATTGGATTCTCCTGGAACTGGAGTTACAGACATGAGCCACTGTGTGGGTGCTGAGAACTGAACCCAGCTTTCTGGAAGGACACCCAGTGCTCTGAACCAGTGGGCCACCTCTGCAGCCTACATATCAGGAAGCAAAATATTTTACTACATCTTACTGCCTTCCATATTTTGCTTTGTACTCATTAAACTGTAATTTTGTTTGTCCCTAGCTTATTTATTTTTCTTTTATGTGCACTGGTGTTCTGCCATGGGTGTTGGGTCCTCTGGAACTGGAGTTACAGATAGTTGTGATCTGCCATGCGGGAATTAAACGTGGGTCAGTGCTGCTGCTGAGCCATCTGTCCAGCCCCTGGATTGTGAATTTTAAAGATATCCATCTTCAAAATAAGAATTAGCAAGATAGCAAAATATCAGTTAGCACTTTAAAGCTGTCGAGGCATCCAAGGAAGCAGTGAGCTATGCTTGTGGCTCGGAATGAAAGGTCGTGGGGCCTACGTGTAAAGAGAATTGAGGGCAACCTAGAAGGATAAATTATCATGGGGCCTCAACCTCCAACTCTCAAAGATGACACGTTTATGTATCACCACTCCCATTACATTAAGTGACACAATTACATTAAGAGGCCATCAACATTAAGAAGGTCCTAGACTTGAATGCCAATCAAAAACAATGAAGAAGTGTACTCTGAGATCAGAGAATTTGTGCTACTTGAGAGGGCCTGAGAAAACAGTCAGCAAGTGCCGGCCGGTAATAAGCTTTGCCCTCTGGTTCAAACGCATAAAAGTGGATAGTTAGTGGCAGCAAAGAAGTTGGCTGGAGTGAGCAGCCACAGGATACAGCATCCTGCTTAGGCTGTTCCTAACATTGGTTTGCATGTCCAGGCATTCATCAGGTGATAACAGACTAAGATGATCAAGACTGGGATAACAGCAAAAAGAGAAAACAGGCTGACATTTAAACAGCATGGCCTCGAGGAAGATGAGCTAGAGAGGTGCCGTCAGGGAGGGCTGTTCCATATGCAGGAAGCTGCCCAGTGAACAGTGCTCATGGGACTTCCCAATGGATTGAACCCATATGGCTCAAATGAGGAAAAGAACCCACAAGGGTGAAACTAAATTTCTGGAAAATGCCACACTTATGTTGGAGACTGGAGACTGACTGATTTGAACTTGGTGACTATGAGGAGCTGGAATGTTGCAGATGAAAAGTTTAAGTAATCTTGGGCTGTCTTGTATTCTCAATAGCCGATTAATACTCACCTCTCTGTTTGAACTGATATTCTTTTGACTACCAGATAAAACTTGTGGAATGTATTAATTAGCACACCACCATGTGCCACCAGTCACAAAAGAAAGGCTGTCATGAGATAGCAGCATCTCCAACCTACAGCCGAATCCTTCTAAGTCTGCCTACTGTGCTGATGTCCCCATGAGGGTATCTGGAAATGCACTGATTCAGACAGTGTTCTAAGATTATAAAAGCATAGGTAGCCATTTTGATGGTAAAACATGCCATTTGAGGCAATTCCTTCTTACCCTCTCTTTTTTACTCTCTCTCTCTCTCTCTCTCTCTCTCTCTCTCTCTCTCTCTCATCTTGTTTTGCAGTCCACACAGGCCCAGAACTCATGATGCTCCTGCCTCAGCCTTCCAGGTGCTGAGGTTACCCAAGAACACCACCACTCAGAGAACAAAATGTCTTACTTCCTATCCATGTTGGGAAACAGGCTGAGGTTGCCCTCGCCCACCCTGCCCATCCCTTCTACTTGAGGATGCTACACACATCTTCTTAAAAGACAAATCTAAAATCCTCCTAAGCCCTTCATAGTATTTGAAGCATGGTTTTCAAATGCTCGATGGCCACATGGCCTTTCTCCAAGTGAGTCACAAGTTCTCCAGTAGTTCCCTCCCCAACCATTTAGCCTAGTTAAGAGCTATTCCTTCAAGACATCATAAAGTTCCTGGTTCCCCAAAGACCTCCCACCTCCAGGAACAATCTAATGAACCTGTATGCAGCCCTCCTCCCAACAAGCGAAGAAGCCTCACTCACCATAGCCTTTTCAGTCTGTTATGACTGCCCAAGGGGAGTCTGAAGACTGGGCATTGTGCCTTGTTTGCACTCTGACAAGAATGAATGATTGTAGAAAAATAAAGAGTAAACAAACAAACAAGTGGCAAGTAGAATCTGCCTTTGGCCTCAGAGGCAACAAGAAGTCACCCAGTGCAGGTGAGTGACATAGAATGCCATTTCAGGAGTGGAGAAGACACCAGGAGGTGTGTTCAGAAGATTGGAGGTTTTAGCTGATTATCAATACCATGGGCCTGTCAAAGACTAGCAAGAAAGAAGGAAAGGAAGAAAGGAAGGAAGAGAAAAGAAGGAAATTTTAATAAATTTAAAAGAATAATAAAACATTAAGAGATGGCTTCACTTGGAAGTTACGCATTGTCAAGGTTTCACTCTCGGTGACTTGGAAACTCCAGAAGTTGCAAATATGTATCTTAATGGGATGGAAGTCTTGAGCATAGAGATGCAGATCAAACCTCTGGTCCAAGTTCCATGGATCCTCCTTCCCACCTCTCATTGACAAAGCCCATCATCCATTTATAAATTTATAACATTCTCTTGCTACAAGGGAACTTACAAAGTCTTTTGACTATAAGGTTCGCCTGTTTCTTTTACTAACAATGAGTGAGATAAAACCCTTCATGTGGTCTTGGTCTATCTGTCTGGAACATGATTATGGTCCTTCCTTTTTTTCCTCCACTCCCTTCCTCTCCTTTTTCATCCCTCTCTTCCTTTCATTATCCTGTAACAAAAAAAAAAAAAAAAGCTGAATGAACTCTGAGGTTTAGCTGTGTGTGTGCCAGTGGCCAGCCTCCCATCTCAACAACAGAACACTCATCCTTTCTTTTGCCCAGACAAGCATCCATCATAGAGGGGAAGTCATAAGCACTGGAACTCCTGTGTATGACAAACAGAAATGAGGTTTATTAAATATTACAGCAAGCAAGAAGGGTGTGTAACCAGGCATGGTGGTATATTCATAGAACCCGAGGCAGGGGGATTTTGAGCTGGAGAAAATTCAGAGCTGTGTCACACAGCAAGACTCTGCACTTGCACAACTGCAGCTAGACTTCTCATGAAGCCTATCACACACACACACACACACACACACACACACACACACACACACACCTCATTTTATGGACCTTCCCAGGAGGGTATATTAAATAAATGAAATGACGTGGATCTGACGCTGTGGCTGGCCCTGGAACAACTCCTTCAAAACCAGCTTTGCAAAAGGGGAAAGCAGGCTGCAGAGGAGCTAGGTGGAAGGCCTTAAGGAAGCTGTAGAGGGCGTGGCAGCTACGTGTGCGCTCTGAAAGCATCCATCTGAGGAGCAGCACCCCTTTCCTGGAAGTTTGTGGGGAAGGGTAATTCAGGAAAGATTATAGTCTGAGAAGATTCAAACTCTTGGCCCAAGAGTGAACAAGAGACAGAAATAAACAGAAGAGTAATGTTGTTCCAGATTTCAGGGTATCAAGCTGCTGCAAAGCCATTTGGGCGTATGACAGAGGGAGAGACGGTGCCCGGTGTGAACCAGTGATTGCTTCCCTCAGAGAGGCGCCACTGAGCCTCTAGGTTCTCTGGGCTCTGAAAAAGCCAGATCAAACTTCTAAGTGTCAGCTTCCCCCCTGGGAACCCATTCCCAAGTCCCTGGGCTGAGAACACACACTAAGCCCATAAGTAAACACCACCTAAAGGAAGGATCAGAGCCTGTTTTCCTCAGGCCCATTAGCACGTTTGGGAAACAAATCAAACTGAAAGGTCTCCTGGGTTTGCTAAATGCACAAAGTGACTTGTCATTGAGAGGTGTCAAGATGCCCAAGTGACAGACAGCCTGGGACCAAGCACTAGATGAAGAGACCCTGCTCTAGCCTCCTCATCTAGACATCCAGTGTGGCCCTATCTCCATAAGGCTGTGGGTTAGTTTTGCCTTCACTGCTGCTGTGTCAAAACATTCGGCAGGAGCAGGTTAAGAGAGAAGGAAAGGTCTGTTTTTTTCCTCACAGTTTAAGGGTACTGTTGGTCATAGCCACGGGAGCTCCTGTCTGTGACAAACAGAAATGAGGCTCATTTAATATTACAGCAGACAAGGAAGTGTGCCGCCAGGCATGGTGGAATGTGCCTGGATCCTGAGGCAGGAGAATTCAAGTTGAAGAAAATCCTGAGCTGTGCTATACAGCAAGGCTTTTGATGGAAAAGGGGGGGCGGGCATAAAGCAAAATGAAACTAATGATAGCAACTGAATTCTGTGTTTTGGCCAGAGGTTCCTCAGCCTTTGGGAGTTAGAGTCTAAAAAAGCAGAAAACCTCTTTGCAAAAAATAGAAGTTGGTCCTCAGTTTTAGGGTTGCACAGACACAGAGTAAGAGCTTCTGATGTTAGCCCACTAGCTGGCCCCTGGGCCATAGCCTGCTCAAGGTGCTAAAAGACCTGAGTGGACACGGATGAATTTGTCTGAGTGTTCAAATCCTGTTACATGGGCTCAGCTCCTCCTCAGATGTTCTGTGTGAAGCTGGGGCTGTTGTATTTTATTAAGCTTTGAAAGGATAAGGTCTGTATGATTTGGCCAAATCTCAGAGACATTGCCCAGCATGATGCTCAAAGCCCCCAATATGGAATCAGAGTGGTCTGCCTCTGATAAGGAAGAAGCAGGCTTACCCTACCCCAGCCATGTTGCCATGGAGCTCTGCAAATGAGGCAAGTAAAGGATGGACACAAGGGTACCCTCCATTTAAAGGTGAGGACAGTGCAGCTCAAAGACAGAAGGCTACTGAGCCCCAAATCCAATACTGGGCAAATGAAGGAGCAGAAACTCAGACTCTAAAATGCTGACTTTCTAGGGTTATGTCTATCCATCCGAAGGCTATGGCTGTAAGGGCCACTCCTCTTGTGGTGGTAATCTGAAATGGTTAATGAGCTAGAAGGGAAACCAGCCTATGAGATCAAAATGTACAAATAGCATCATCATCACTCTCTGACCCATCCATTATCACCAAACTCCTTCCCAAGGATCTTTGCCCTGCCTGCCTGCCAATCAAACCTGAAAATAATTATAAGGACATGTTATAATAGAACAAACAGGATACATATATATTTATACGTATATAAATGGCATGACATATTTGAGATGGCATGTGCATACAGTAGGTGTTGGTTATCAACAGGCTATATATGTGACAGAAACCCCATGTGCCTTCAGTAGGTCCTGGTGTGTACCATCCCGGTATAAGTGTACTCAGATGTTGACCCAAAGGGTATAATGGAATAATGAGCCATTTCTCAGAGCATCATTAAGTGGAGTGTGACTGTGTGTGTGTATATGCATAAGGAGACAGATTAATTTAGAAAGTGGAAGCTAAATGGTCTTCCCTGAAGCCAGCAGTCACAAAGCTAAAAGCTCACAGCTTTGCAGATTCCAGTTCTTAAATTCTCAATCCACAGCCCTGCTTTTACCCTTTCTCAAGTGTGTTATCGTCCTCCAGAAGGAAAACACTTGCTCAAATGTTGAGACAGAGTTTCAGGCCAGAATTGCTCAACGCTGGCTTGGCTGGGGACAAATCCTCCCGAAATAAAGAGCTGGAGGAGTTTCACAGGCACTGCGGGCTGGCCGGGCAGATGAGGCCCTGCAGGCTGGCCGGGCAGATGAGGCTCTCTCTCAGTGTCTCCAGCTCTCCCCCTCCCTTCCACTCAACCCCAGCTGGGAAAGGAAGAGAGAGGTCCAAAAGCAAAGGCCAGAAGCCAGAGCTCAGTTGGTCTTTAGAAGAGAGGAGAATCAGGAAGCTGTGCCAGACTGCCTGGGCCCACTCACACCAGGAACAAATGGCTAATAAATCAGTCCTGCTAAGCCACTGAGGCGAGGAGTGAGCTGCCATCCTATAGGCTGGTTCTCCTTCTGGCTCATTAACTATCTGAGATTACCACCAAATGGGGGGGGGTGGCCTCTTAGCTGAAAATTAATTTAGCCTGGCTATAAAGCAGAGAGTGGATGTGTCTGTTGAAGCAGTGATCTTGGGGAAAACCCAGCCACTGACTGGACTTCTAGTCTTGCCCCCTGACCAGCCTCTCCTTTGGTGGTCAGATAAAAGAGAAAGTAAAACAGGTTGTAGGTTGTGCCTTGCAAAAGAATGAAGGGAGAGCTTTTTTGCTGTTGTCTTTTGAGGTGGAGTTTGCATTAAGTAGTCTTGAATTGAGATCCTCCTGACTGCCTACCAAGCTAGAAGTTGGTGTCTTAATGTTGAGTTGTAGAGTTGGTGTCTTAATGTTTGGCACTGAGTCCTGAGGATGATGACTCATGTCTATAGAACACTTAGCTAGCATTTGCAATGGCCAGAGTTCAATACTCAGAATCAAGTTTGGCATTGAAGGGAGGTGGAGATGAACGGATATTGAGGTCAGAAAAAAAGGAGGGGGCTGGAGAGAAGGCTCGATGGTTAAGAGCACTGGCTGCTCTTCCTAAAGGACCCAGGTTCAATTCCCAGCACCCACATGGGAGCTCACAACTGTAACTGCAGTTCCAGAGGATCCAATATCCTCATACAGACATAATGCAGGCAAAAACACCAATGCAAATGAAATAAAAATAATTTTTTTTAAAAAAAGATGGAACAAAGAGGATGGTTTTGAAAATGAGGAGCCAGTGAAAAAGGAATCAGCTGCATATCCACCCTGGCCCCTGCAAAGGAGAGGATGCTGACCACAACCTCAGGACAGGTGGTTACCTGAAGAGCCACCCACTTACTGTCAGGCAGATACCGTGGCTCCAGCATCCCCCCTTCAGCATCTAGGAATGCAGTACAGAGTCTGCAGCTGCTCCGGCTGCAGACCCACTCTGAAGTAGAATTTCTAATTACAGGGCTTTCTTTTAATGACAGGCTCCATCCCAACAAGCAACAGAACCTCTTGGAGGATGTACACCCTCTCGCTCATCATAAAGGCTCTTAGCAATGGCCTCTTATTCTGGGCACCATCTTTTCTGCTTATGAGAAAAGCAGTCCATGCTGAACACTCTTCAACAGAATCACCATTTTGGCTTCCAGGTTGAAATACTTGGGGCATGGGATGAGAACACTGGACAGTCTGCATTAGTCACTCGTCATTATGCCCAAATACACAAGGAGAAGCAACTTTCAGGAGAAAAGGAGCTTATGAGCGGACACAGTCCTACTGGGAGAAAGACCTGGAGGCAGACAGCTCTTTTGTGACAGGAGTGTGCAGGCAGGAACCCTCATCTCACATCTTGGCAAAAGCACGCTAGTCAGAAGGTGTTCTCTAATGTTCTTGAGAAACAAAAAGCAAGTGCTCAGTAAATTATAAAAAATATCAAACGATAACTCTCTTGGTCCTGTTGCTACCATAAAGTGTCCTAAACTAAAGTGACTCCAGGGAGAGATTGCTTGTATGGCTTCTATTCCACAGGGATACAGTCTATCACAGCAAGAAAGGCATTGTAGCAGGAACAGGACCGGAAGGAAGGAAGGAAGGAAGGAAGGAAGAAAGGAAGGAAGGAAGTACAGTGTGAACACAGGAAGTACAGTGGAACCAGGAAGTGCAGCTTGCTAAAAATACTTCCTCCAGCCAGGCTCCACCTCCTAAAGGGTCACAGTCTCCAAAGCAGCAGCTGTGGACAAATGTTCAAACACATGAACCAGTGGAAGACATCTCACATTCAAACACAACAGCAACTATAAAGAACAAAACCCAGGGGACATGCAGATAAAAAAATCCTGCTGAAAACTTCCTGGGCCTGTTGTTGGTCCCTAAGGCAGTCCTTTGGCAGAGAGAATTCTTTTTGTTTGTTTGTTTGTTTTTCAAGACTGGGTTTCTCTGTGTAACAGCCCCGGCTGTCCTGGAACTCACTCAGTAGACCAGTTGGCCTCAAACTCACAAAGATCCACTTGCCTCTGCCTCTCTGCCTCCTGAGTGCTGGGATTAAAGGCTTTTTTGCCCCCCTGACCCGGCTGGCAGGGAGAATTCTACACATTATTCTATGGGGGAATGAGAAGCAGGGATTTTAGAATTGTGGGAAAAGTGCTAACAAACTAACACACAAGCATCAAGTGGAAAATCTTCAAGAAAATATTGTTATTAAGAAAAGCTTAAGAATAAATAAGCAAATCACACACCATAATTAGCCAGGCCCAAAGTTTAAATGACTTAATGAACATGTGTACTGTTAGAACTAGCATTCAAAACAGAAACCGTTAAGTTTTATACTGAACTTTATACTTTCAGTATCAAATATGTTTTAAATACACTTACCTACCACCCCAAACCAAAAAATGCATGACAGTTAAAATTAGAAAAACGATTATTTTTACATCCTCTGTCATAATTCATGTCCATCACTTCAGTGTTTTTCTTCATCCTCTTATATTAAGTCTTTCTTCTTTTCTTTTCACAGTATAACACATTTATACTGTTACCCACACATATATTTGTTTATACACAGAGAGAGAGAGAGAGAGAGGAGAGAGAGAGAGAAAGAGAGAGAGAGGAGAGAGAGAGAGAAAGAGAGAGAGAGAGAGGAGAGAGAGAATTAATCAGGTTCCGTGTCTGAGAGAGAAAATGCAGTTTTCTCTTTCTGAGGTTATGTGACTTTACTTAATATTATACACTTTAAGTCCACCCATTTTCTTGCAAATTTTTAACTTCAATGTTTCTTTATACTACTAGATATAGATACCAAATTTTCTCATTCATTCATTTGTTGGTGGACAACTAGGCTGATTCCAATTCTTTGCTATAATGAATAAAACAGCAAAAATAGAAATAAAGAATTGAATTAAAGGACACACGGCAAGACACAATGCTAGCTTTTAAATTATTTATATTTGGCAATGTCTCCATGAAGCCTGGCCATCAGCTCCAGAGCCTCCTGCCTTGGCCTGCCAGGTGTGGGGTCCCACTGTTGATCCTGACTGGGCATCTCCACTGGCCACTCCAGCCTTCCACATCTAGATCCACAGGACCTACTATCCACTCCCCAAAGTCACCTCTCCCACAGGAGGCCACATGGGTAAGAAGAGATGGTTTAGTTTTCCAAAGGAGAGGATGCTCATATACAGCAGGCCGCTCTTGGCAAATGTTCTGTAGTCAGAACACAAAATCCTTAAGAGTCTGTTTTGGGATTTCCAGCTGCAACTGGAAGAAAATGCAATTCTAAAAATAACTAAAAATGAATGAGTGGTCATGCTGTGGAGAAGATGGTGGGAAGGGAGACAGGGGTGAGGCAGCCCTGATCAAGAGCTACAGCTCTTCTGGGGGCTCCTATAACCTCAGCACACCAGTTATAAGGGCATGGTTCTAAGCCAGAGCTAATCAGCAATTGTGATCACTTTTTACATGCCCTTATGGAAGGCTCCAGACAGAACTGAGTTACTTTGTAGTCAGGAAAAGGATAGGCCTAATCCATGTGGGAAAGAGGGCAATTGGGAGCCAGTGTGGCTTCTCCAGGCCTCAGAAGTCTAAGCCTTAGAAATGATGATTGGCCCTGCCCTTGTGACATTCCTTCACTGGCCTCCTGGTTCACCGTGCTGACAGAAAAGCCTTGCCAAACCATGTCCAAGTTCTAGCCCCACAAAGCGGATAAAAGACAGGCAGATGCTGGCAGCCAACTCACAGCAGACCATGGCCCGTATGCTTCTGTACATCCTGGTATCTGGAGTAGCTGGGAATAATAGGCTACAGTCTTTTCCCACAGAGCTTCAGAGCCCAGGAGGAAGAAACATCCATGGACCAGAGGCACTTGGGTACCAAAAATCCATTCATGATCACTACAATGACAGCAGATGGGATGAATGCAGCATCTGTCTAAGATGCCTGAGCAAGTCTGCTCCAGCAAGCTTAGGTAGCAACCTCAGAGTGACCGGTGACTCTTACCTATTTTCCTGTATACCCTGCCTTGACATGTCAAATTACCTCATTTCCCTCAAAGATACATATGAATATTTCAGACCAATAGCTCAAACAAAGCTGGTGACAATCCTTGACATAAGAGAATCTGGTAGCTTGAAAATGCCCTATGACTGGTAAAATGAAGGATTCTCCTCCTGTATCGAAACTCTGACATCCTGAGCGCTCTGACCAACCTGTGGTATTCTACCATGCCTCTCAGGTCTCTTTCTCTGCCCTGAACAACTTAACAGCTTTCTTGAGAATCTGCCACTAAACTCATACCCACCCTTCAAAGTCCAGCTCAGTAGGGCTCTTTGCTCGGGCCTGCTGCATTTCCTTCTGTTTCATAGGCCTCTCACTAAATGGACCCTAGCCAATACTGTGAGTTCCCTGAAGATCCCAATAGTAAACCATCAGCCTGCTTACTTACTAAGGTCCTACTTACTGCTCACTGCAGTTTGGATGTTCAAAACTTGAAGAAAAACACGAACGAATGACAGCTGTGAGAAGTACCACCTAGGCATGACTGGTGGTAAGCCTGCCCTGTGACTGCCCGAATCCCACAAGGACAAGGAAAGAGAGAGAAGGCATTCAATGTCCCCGAAACAGATATGAAACCTTAGAGGACCAGAAATGAGATAAGCATGAAAAGCTAGTCAAGGATCAGCAAACAGGATCTCCCGCTGTGTGCCTGGCTGATCACTGTCTGCCCTATGGACTACCTCTACCAAATGTCTGCCTCTGAGCAGGGGATGGGGGTGGGAGGGCATCCTGGCAGGTGTTAGACTGTCACCAATTGGGAGGAGCATACCCAAGACAGTGAGCCAGGAGATAAGAAAGGGATCCTAGAAGGCTGAAATGCAGACACCCCTGAAACCTAAGTGTTTATCGCAGTAATCAACCCCAAGTTCTTCAGCTAAGATGTCCCACCTGCCTCCCGTCCTAATGACACCTAATCCTGAGAGCTGCCCTGTTTCCGATGCTGTGAGACTCAGGGTGCCTTCCAGCCTCCTCCATGGCTGCAGAGCCTGTGCTTCTTTGTTGTTGTTCCTGGCTTTGTTTCTAGCCTCAGGCTGCTGGTGTTTCTAAGTGTCGTTCACATTATTTAGTGAAGGCCTCAGCACTGAATCCAGGAATAATGATCTTGGGGCCAGGGCAAAACACACAGAGACTGCAGAAACACTGTGCTGAGCAGGGCGGAGACTAGCTCCATCCTCTCCAACACAGGCAAACACCCTGCTCTGTAAACACCACCAACTCACAAGACTCGTCTTTGAAAGCTGACCTAACTAAGCTGTTTGCGGAAAGCAGAACCTGCAATTAGCTCGCTCTGGGGAACAACAGCCAGGGGAGGCCTGCTACAGAAGGTGATCAACAAGACTTGACTTGAAACCCCACTGGCAGACATGCTTCCCACTCCTCAGCTGGCCACTTCCTAACCTTGTCTTTGATGTACTGCAGATAGCTTCTCCTTCTTTATTGCTCACTTTGTAGCAAACATCTTCTAGGTTGCACAATGTCTGAGACAACAGATATCTCAAGAGCCCAAGACACAGGCTTATGTATGGGATTTGATTCAAACAATAGGAAGGAAGGGGCTACCTGTTCCTTCGGAAAAGATGGAGGGAGGCAGAGATGGAGGGAGGGAGACAAAAGCAAAGACAGAGAACAGAATCAGGAGGTTAAAGAATTGTAAGAAAACTCAGAGACTTGAACCACCAACATACACTAAATTGGCATCCAGACAAACACATCACAAGAGGATGGTTGGAAAAATGAATACAGGGTACATGCAGATTCTGGCTCAAAGGGAGATGCTAGGACAAACACAATTAAACATATATATTATATTTGTCATATATATGAAGAGATACACAGAGAGAAAGAGAGAGAGAGAAAGAGAGAGAGAGAGAGAGAGAGAGAGAGAGAGAGAGAATTAGACGTTTCTAAAACATCAATAATTTTAGCCAGAGAACTCACTAGGCAGAAGGGACCGATGTGCAGTGTGGCCACGCTATACGGCAGGGCTGGAGGCATAGGTGCATCCCACACACTCTGTCCTTGGTTCAGCCACACTGTTGGGTCCTGCCTCAGCTGTGTGAGGATATGCTGGCATCAGAGACAGCTGACTTTCTCAGATATATAAGTGTCTGTAGCAAAGAACTGACCTCAAGAGTTACCAACAGGTGAGAAAATTCTATTAGGAAGCCAAAAATTTCAAGACAGAAATTTCTCACTGGAATTGACTTAGGTAAGCCATCTTGCTGAGCAAGCCTGTACCAGGATAGCTAAAAAGGTTCAAATGCACACACAGTGAAATGAAGAGAATAAATGGCAAACCTTATTCAGAGTATCTGTGAGGAACTGGGCTTTGAAAATTTAACAATGTAAAGTCTATTCTTGACATGGGACAGGGCACACAGCTCCATACAATGCCAAGTTACAAATAAGAGGTGACAAGGAACAGACAGATGAACAAACTGTGTTCCATGCCCCGTACAGCTGAGGAGGGCTATCCAACTAGACCCTTTGCTAAAGTAGCACCAGATCTAGACTGATGTATTTGGTTTCCATTCTCAACGCTGACAGCATGTCCTTAGGCTATCAAACTCCTATAAAAAGCCAGGGCCTTAGTGAAGACCTGTTAGTACAGGCTCATCCATTGTAAGAAATGCACCCCTTACACCCCTTGGTGGAGAATGATGTATAGGAGTGAGGGTACATGGGAAATCTCTGTGCTTCATACTGGCTTCTGTTGTGAGCCTAAAACTACTCCAGAAAATGAAGTGTATCTTTTTATATGCCCTCAGCGGGGGGGGGGGGGAATGTATTTATAAGAGTGCATTTATTATTCATTGAGGCTGGTGGCACACATCTCTAATCCAAACTACTCAGTAGCCAGAAGGACCCCAAGATAAAGGTCAGCCTGGGTAACTTGCCAGGAACCTGCCTCGGAATTAAGCTTTGCTCCACTCCCTCCAGTACACACCCACCCACTCACTTGAGGCTTCTTCGAAGCTCATGGGTGGAAACAAGATGTTTCTTCTTTGTGTAGCTGTGTTAACTGGCAGAGCTAGCATATGCTAAATGCCTAGAACCTCTGGAACAATTATATGGGAGGGCTCCAGAGACTAGTTAAATAGCGAGCCAGAAGTAGGGACGGACTGAACGAAGACCAGCTTCCAGAAGACCCTGGGAGGGGTCTGGAGGGATGGGTGTCTTTGTGTCAGCCTTCCAGCTTCCTCTCCTCCAGAGACTGCACTTTAGGGCAAAAAAAATGTGTTAAATTTTGAATTTTGTCTTTTTCATTGCCACTTGCAGCAATAAGCAAGCAACTTCTCCTCCCCTCTCTTCACGCCAAAATGAAGTTAGTTTCCACTGAATGCTTGCAGGCTGGTGTCCTGAAGGCTGGCCCTGCAGGGCAGGCGAATCTAATGCTGTCCAGTTACACAGAGAAGCAAGGCTAACAAGAGGCTAGACTTGGGCAGGCATCCAGAGAATCGCGCAGAGAAAGTCCGTGGGCGGGTCTCCGTGCAGGCTCGACTCCATTGGGCTCTAGCCAGTACTTGCGACCAATCAGCGCGGGCCGAGGCAGCTCCGCCCGGCTCAGCCCCACAGGTGAGGACCCGCCGGAGGCGCACGCGTGGCAGTGGCAGCCGGCGTGGGCCCTGTTGCACACTAATGTCACCAGGCCTGGGAAGGGGGTGGTGCTCCACCCTTATATCAGAAGAGGGCGTGGAAAACCGCTTCTCTCGGGCTCCTCCAAATCCAGTTTTCACTTTTCACCGACTACTCCCAGTCTCAAAGCCCAGAACCGTTTTATAACGTTTACTCTATTTACTCTGTGTTTGTGTGCCGCGCGCGCGTACGTGCATGTGTTTTACCATAAGACTGCAGAGGTGGTGTGCAGCAAATTCTGGAACCCAGAGACTCTATCTAGATCCTATGCCCCACTAAGTCGCAGATGAACATACGTGGAAATCCGAGGAGGTTCAAAGCAGTCTGGCTGGGCTGAAGTGTCAGAGACTGCTCACTGTTCACATCTGCCCTGCTTACAAAGAAAATGTCTTATTCTAATAACGTACTTCTTTTTAAAAACTGAGAAATTCCTCTTTATCAAAGGTCTTTAATGGCGTCTATTTCCACAGCTACACATTCAACTTATACATTTGGTTTTTGACTGACACCATTTGTATGTAGTCATGAGGTTAAATGGGATGTCTTAATTTCTGCATACACTACAGTCGTTAGCATGTCCATCACCTTTTATAATTTCATTTCTTTGTGGTGGGCACATACAAGTTCTTCCTATTCTGTCATATAATGCATTATTGTTAATTGGATTCTCCCTGCTATACCACAGAACTTCATAACTTTGTGAGGCAAAAATGGAGTAGTGCAACTTCATTTATACATGTTTCTTACACATCACCATGAAGTAAGTTTTTTGAGTGAGTCAGTAACTTATTTTTAAAAAATATTTGTCAAATGACAGCAAAGTGTGTCGAGTGCACACATAAAAGAATTTTAAATAGATATAATTGAGAGATGCTCGTCTAGCTCAAAATAGTGTTGTGGAGTTTCTTGAGCACCAGGGATATTGTAACTAACCCTTAGCCACACGGCTATAACAGAATTTACTAGCAAGCTACTAAGAATATTTGTTGCTCCTCAAAGATAGTCTCCTCCATCTCTAGACAAGAAAAAGAATTAGTCTTACATGCACAAACAGCAATTTTATTTGCAGTTGGATAGTCTGAAAGTGCAAGGAATAAGACAGTCCTAACAAGGTAACAATTCAGATACAAAGACGTTTTCTGGCCTATTAGTCTTCAAGGACACCGGTGTCTCATTTCTTCTTTCTTGTCATTTGAGGAAAGTAGATCCGATCTCATTACTCTAAACACTTGGGAGAGTGAAATCTCTCCCACCAGCCTCGCCCTGAAGTTTCTCTTACTCTCTGGATTAGTCCTGTTACAGGAGAGGTAGAGCCCCATTGAAACTCTTCACAGCACTAGAAGCCATCATTATTGCTGTGCCTGGGCATTTTGTGCTACTGTTGGTCAGTTTAACTGCTGTGTTCATGGAGTCAGAACACAAAGCACCCCAAGGGACCTAGAGCAATGGGCTGTCTTGGTCCTGGGCTTCAATTCTGATGCTGTGTAAGCACACCACCTCTGATCTACGAGAGTTGCCAGTTTTGTTTTGCTTGAAAAAAAAAAAAAGTTTATTCCTAGTGAACTTTCAATTGTAAAAAATTCTAGTGACTCAAACAGTCATTTTGTAGGAGAAAACCTTATAATCTGTTCTACACTGAAGGGATCAAACTGAGGCGAGCATGTGTATAAAGAGAGTTTGTGATATGCTGATTTTTGAAAACAAAAAAGAATCAGTAAACAGGGGCGGTGTAAGATCACTTTGCAGTGGCAAATAGGATGCTGCTGACTGGGAAAATATGTCTTGTCATTATGAGTGTACATTAAATTACCACTTTTAAAATCAGTAGATCCTTTTCCAGAATGCAAATTCAAATGAGGTCAACATTTAATTTCTATTTACTGTAGTAGCCTATCTTTTAAGAATGTCTCCTAAGATATGGACTGCAAACTAATTTTTACAGACTTGCTGGATAATAACACACCATTTGGAAGATAAGTGTAATTTAATTCATACTTTTGGCATTTTATTTATCTAAAACTAATATGCTACTATTAAATATTGACAATTTTATTAACTCAGCATCTGGGAAAACACTTATGATTAGGTTAATTTATGTTATATTTTCCCCCAACTTGTAAAAGATTAATCAACCATTTTATGGTGTAATTTAGGGGCCTAATTAAAAGCAGAGCTCGACACATGTTACACAGTCTTGCTGGCAAATGTTGACAGCGTTCTAGCATAATGGTTTGTATTTCAAATTGTTGCACCTTGAAGTAAATGCCTGACCTTCTCCTAGCAGCCCAGAAGTGAGCCTCATACTTGCCTTAAACTCCGGGACCCTGCAAATGCAATTATTTAGAAAAAGATTGTCCCCAATGAGATCTTAGTCTCCTGGGAAGTCAGAAACAGGACTGGCCACCAAATTTTTAGAAACAGACTAGGCATATGGAGGTGGGAGATCAGCTAAAAATATAAAGGAAATTACTATTTTTAGCTGTCTCAGAGAGACATTTATTATTGGATTTAGGATCTCTAGGAAAATCTCAGTGTCTAGCTACATCTGCTTTTTGATTAATAAACACAAAGTAATCACAGTGTCCTTCTTGACTTGGGATCATTCTATCTTTTTAAATGAACAAATTAATTCCAAGGAGCTTGAGAACGTGTCACTTAACCTGGGCCTCCCAGCCTGAAAGGGGCAAATGGCATTGAATAAACCACTTCCTCCAGGAGACACTGGCTCCTTCTCAGCCACTATACTTGAGGGATATTTTTGTCATTTAATGACTCCTTTGATTCTTAGCTGTCCTTTACAGAGAAATAAAAGTGCCAGAATGGTATGGCTGTCCTCATCTAGTTAGAAAACAGTACAGGATGGTTCCAAGTCAACTGTCCTGGCATTACAAAGGCTTTAAGATAAAGGACAAAGTGAGCACTCTGAGGGGAAGGAGGGCAGGAAGCCCTCAAACTCTGTTAGAGCAGAAATCACTTTGAATAATCACACATGACTAACAGCGTGTTTTGGTCACGAAAGTCAGGGAGCCTGGCACAGGGTGACCTCTTGTTAGAGGAAGTCCTCTGCCACGTTCTAGCTGTGAGACTTTGAGCAAGTAGATTAACCGCTCTGTGCCTGAGTTTCCTTACCTATCAAAGTATCCACTTCACAGAATGATAGTGAGGATTAAACTAGCTGACTGGAACACTTGAAACAGTGCCTGGTACAAACATTTAGTGCCATCTAACTACAACATTGTCAAACCACACACACACACACACACACACACACACACACACACACACACACAGAGGAGGAAGGAGGAGATTGGCCGCAGCACTGCCGTGCCAGCTTTTGTACAACCGAAATTGAAAGGGAAGCCAAAGTGAAAGAAGGTCCCACCCTTGTCAACTTTGTGGAACAAATGACAAGTAAGCAAAGACTTGACTGAGTTAATTCAGAAACTCGGGTCATCAAAGTCGTGGACGTATACAAAAACTTAAGCTGGATCAAGAAGAAATGCTTTTTAAAAACTGCATCATTAATACTTCTCCAGTTTAAATCCGGGTATCAAGGTTGGAGGTTTGCTCCACCTAGGGGTTTTAAGATCCTGCTCCCCTAGCCCCAAACCTCTCAGAAACCACACATACCTCACCTGAGGGTAAAATCCAACAGAGAGCCTGTGAGCCTCTTAGACATCACTGTAGGCACTTACTAAATTTGGAGGGTGAATAGAGAACTCGGGGTATGAACTAGAAAGTCAACTCAGAACACTTTACAAACTGGGACTCAAGCAGACAGAAGCTGAAAGTAGCTCACATTAGTTTTGTGATTTATGCAAACTTGGGCGCTGTAAAGAATCCTCATGTCTGGGTGGTGGCGCAGAGTCAGCTCCAAGCCACCACCTCTTGCAGACACTGGTCTCCCAGGAGCCTGGCTCACCCATTTGCTGATAGTTTCTTGGTAGGGAGATATATAATTGCAAATTTTCTGGCATCTAGGACTATCCACCAGGCCCCGAGCCACTGGTTAGGCCCCTGGCGGGACTGTGTGTTAACCCATTAAACTCATTAGCAGCTCACTCAGACACAGCCCCGACCTCATTCTACAACAGACTGCCTGCTGACCCCAGAACTCAACCATCCATTCCACACCCCCTCCCATTTTGTCTCGAATGCCTTCAAAAAGGCCTCTCTCCTCCTCTCCCCGCTCACATTCTAGCTTTGAGGACTTGTTTTAACCAAAATTCTGCTTTGCAGCTCTCTGGTTAATTATTATTTATGCTGTTCTCCAGCGGGCGGTCTATCTTCCTCCGGACAGAGCAGAAGGGACCCCGCAGGCCTGATTTGGAGTAGCCCTGAGTCTGGTGGGCTCCTAGGGGTTCCAGCTGGGCAGGGTGCAGCGCTCTGGGTCTCTCCGGCGCTTGTTGAATTTAAAGTTTCAGGGTTGCTTTCAAATTAATCGTGAAGTCCTTACATTTCCAGGCACCCAGAACAATCTAAAATGATTTACAAGCTTTAAGTAAACAGACAGCATTAATTTTTTTTCTTTAAGAAAATATCTAACAACTCTGCTGGCACACCCATCCCTGGTGGGGCAACCAGGGAAGGCCACCGTCAGGATACTGGAACCACGGCAGTTATAGCCACCAGGTCACCGCCGCGGGGCTTGAGAAGGAAGAGGACCCTGGTCTACCGACGCCTGATTGAACCAGGTCCTCATGTTTCCAAGGCTGCAGGCCTTGCGGCTTCGGGTCGCTGGTCCCTGCCACGCTTTGTGACTGTGCTCTCCGCCGCCAGAGCGCAGCCAGGGCCTCCAGCGCACCAAGGGTGGTGGCAGGTGGAGGCAGACACCTCCGCCTCGTAGTGAATCTTCCAGTGGGGATTTCCACTGCCTGACCCAGGTGCCTCTAACACCCTCAAGGACGCGGTGACTCGTCTGCCAGTTCCTTCCAACCCGGCCTCAAGTGGGTCTGACCAAAAAGCCGGGGCTGTCTCGGGCTCGTCTCTGCCACAAATGGTTCTAATCATTAGCCTACCACCCGGTCCTCGGAGAATGGTGGGATAGAGGAAATATTATCAACACATCGATGGCAATAGCCTACGGTTAGCGAAGCTCTCTTGTAAACTGCACCTTGCTACATCGAAGTATTCTCCCTTCCGTGTCCACCCAGAATCCTAGTTATTCTCAGTGCCTGGATACGAGCACTCAGGCCCACAGGCGGGACAAGAACCAGGGCGTTTCATCCGAGTCCCCATTTTTAATTCGCAGTGTCCTGGGAACCGCGAGAAGGGCAGCATTAAAGATGGTTTAAGTCTCAAGACCTGGGCAACTTCTCACAATTAAAAAGAAAAAAAATGCATAAAGGACAAAGGGAAGGGGGCGGACGAAGCTGGGAAAGGAGCCACTTTAATCCTCCGGGCGCGCGGGGGTGGGGGTGGGGGCTTTTATTCGCCACACCATCCGATCTGGGACCTGCAAAGTATGGTCAAGGCAGAGAACAGGGTTCGGTTCGTATCTCTCCTTGTTTTCAAAAGTCCTGACCCTCTTTGAAAGTAATTGGGTCTGGGGGGGGGAAAAAAAAAAAAAAACTTGAGGGAGACTGAGTAGTGTGACCTAAGCGGCTCAGGACCCGACCGGGTTTCCGGAGACTGGATATGACCCTTCCAGCAGCTCACACCAGACCAGCAACTCGGGATGCAGTGGGCAGAGGTCGCGATGTGACCCCAGAGTCTGGGTCCCTTTGGAACTGGACTCACATCCGGAAGCCGCGACCTCAAGGCAACCTCCACTTCTCAATCAATGGTCCAGGGATATTCTTTGAGCCCGAACATTTACTGGATCCGCGGAAACTCGCGGCCTTGCCGAGGCTCTCCCACCCAGCACAGAGGCAGGGAAGGCGGCGGCAACGCGCTTACAGCTCCCGGGGAGCCTAGAAGCTTTCGAAGTAGCAGCGGGCTGCAGTGCGCTCCTTTGCCCGACAGGGACCAGCACAGCTCCACGCCCCGCACGCTGCAGCCAGCAAAGCGGCGCAGCCAACCCCGCCACCCTCCCAAACACAGGGGGCTCGCCAGCCAAGCGGGTCAGACCCCCTTGGGGTTCCGGTAACAAGAATTGTAACAAAAAGTTAACAGACTCGAGGTGGCCTTGGCGCCGCGCCTTAGCCTGCTTCCCTTTCCCCATCTGGGCAGCAGAAGCGACTCTAGTCTGTGGTGCATGGAGGAGGCTGAGACCCAGGGGCGCACAACACCCCCACAGCACTCCTCCCCGCGTCCCGGGATTCTAGCACGCAACAAAATCTTGGCCACCCCAAGATATTTGAGTGGAATGTCGCCACAACTGGAAGGTAGCTGGTTCCTCTGGCGCTTTCCCAGTAGCTGCCAGTATCTGCAGCGAGGCCGCCGGAATGATTCTAGGGCGCAGCGGACCACGAAGCCACCGACGCCCCGCTACAAGTTTCTGTTGGTTACTGTCACAGCCTAGCCGGGCGCACCCGGATTCTCTGCTACAGTCCCCCCGCAATGTGAGGACGCTCTTTGGTCCCTGCCCTCCCTCGATTGCCCGAAGTTGTACCCTTACTACCTCCCCACCTGACACGCAACGGCTCCTTAGGGGCTCACGGTCGGAATCAGCGGCCCCTGGAGAGGAAACTCACCGGTACCAGGCGAGGCCCTTGTGATAGCTGCGATCGAAGAAGTGGGGCTCGGCGCCCACGGCGCGCACGTCGGGGTGCACGCGCAGGAACTCCAGCAGCGCCCTCGTGCCACCCTTCTTCACACCGATGATGATGGCCTGCGGCAGCTGCTTACTCCCGGAGCCGCTGAAGAAGCTGGAGATGGGGCTGGGGGAGTCCGGTGCCTCTGGGCTCTGCTCCTCCTGGCTCCCGGCGACTACTGTCTTATCCTTGCCTGCAGCCAGTGAGCTGGCCGATGGTGCCCGGAAAGGCATCTTTGAGGATGTCTCATTCGGAGCTGAGACCAGGGCTGGCTGAGCGTGAGCAGCGCGGGATCCCGAGCCCAGGAGCACCAGGCCGGGAGCAGCGGCGGTGCAAGAGCCAGCGCACGAGTACAGAAACATGTAGAGCCAGATGCAGAGCATGGCGAAGAGCAGCGCGAGCTTCCTCCTCACCAGCGGCGGGGGCGGTTGCGGCTGCGGCAGGAGCCGGCCCGGGACATCGAGGCAGGACCGGCCGCCGCTCAGGCGCTGCCCCATGCGCGGCCCGCGGGCGCGGCCAGGGGCATGGCTCAGCACATGGCTCCAGCCCTGCCGGAGCAGAGAACACCGCGAGGGTCCCCTGCCGCTCTGCGCCCTAGGGATTCGGTTTATTGCCCTCGTGTGCGTGCGGCTGCAGAGGCTGCGGCTCTTCCCCGAGTGGCGGCGGCTGCTACTGCGACGACGGCTCTTGACATGTTGCCCACCAGAAGCCGGGGCTGGAACGCAAAGTCCGAGCGGCGGGAACTGCGGGCAGACGCTCTGCGGAGCACACCGTACCCCGCGCCCGGGACACTCTGGACGGGGCGCACGGCAGCTCGCCGGGGCTGCTTCCTTGCAGCCTGGAGATTGAGAGCAGCCCCGGCGCTTGCCCGCAGAGGCTGCGGAGGAGAAGTGAGCAGGAAGAGAGCCGGGCACTGAGGTGGAGTGGGCGGTCCGGGCCTTCGGAGTGACGGGCTGCGCTACCTACCAGGAACAGCGAGCAGCATGCAAATATCAGAGCTTCGCCCAAGTCGAAAGAGCCAATCGTCTCTCGGAACGTGGGGGTGTGGAAAGGGCTCGGAAAAGGGGGGTGAGCAGTCTGGGATTACTATTGGCTTCAGAATTCAAGGGGCGGGATCGGGGAGGCGGGGCCACCGGCTGGTGACAGGAGCAGATGGTGAGGTTGCTGGAATGACCCAGTGCGCTGGAAGAGGTCTCACTCAGTTGAGTGGCTTTCTCCTGTACACACGCGCTTTTCCGCACTCGATCCGGGAGCCAGCCTTGTCTGTAGTCACTTTGTGCAGTCCCCTACGAAGAGTTCCTCCATCAGGTTCCAGAGTTTAAGAGTTGCCGAGCAGAGATGGGGATGAAAGAGGGAAACCCAACCGGTCTTATATATAACTCCACCGTGTACCCAAGTCCACACTCTGGGCTCAGGGAGGGCCCCAACAGACCTCGATTTAGGAAATTTAAGCAGAAGTCACTGGGCTGAAGTCACTGACAACCTTTCCCCCAATCTGTCTTAATATTTATTCAGAGTGGTCTCCTTGCGCCCGCCGGTAACTGGGATAGATATAAACTCTACCTAGCGCGTTCCAAACTGTCTTGAAAAGGCTGAGAAGGTGAGCAGAGGGAATAGTATTCTGTTTAATTTTAAGACCCTAGCTAAAACTTTTAGTCTCATGTAGAAGGTTTTATATGGGTATCTGTTCCTCTGCAACATTAATTTGATAAGTACTCTTAACTTCCTTTTCTCCTGAATAAACAATAAAGTTAGCATCTGCCCCTGCATAGGAGATTGCTTAGTTTTCTGACCTATGACATTGAGTCTTAGGCGGTTTTTCTCTAGCAACTTTTTAAAAAGTAGAGTATCGATATGAGGCGCTTCCACGAGTTGTATATGAGTAAAGCTTATTTAATAGTGAAAATCCATCCCGACATCCTTTCTAGTTTAGCATCTTTGTCTAGGGGAGCGGCCAGGAAAAGGGTCTTTGCTGAAACTGTCAGCGCTCGTGTATAACGCGCGGGCGCTAGTGCTATGCGGTGCCAGATTCCTGCGCTGAGGTTCAGAATTAGGAAGGTCGGGATGCTGAAGTTCACCAGAGTGGTTTGGGTGCATTTCAGTGCCTGGAACTCATTCTCCCCAACGCCGACAGACCTCCAACGCCAGGCTACGTGAGGTTCCGGGACAGAATTTTCATTCCTTCCCACCCCCGCGCGGGCCAAGGAGATCACCGGCGCGCTGCTCTTCCAAGTGGGCACGGGCGGGCGAAGCGGAACAGACCTTATCCTTCCCCCGCTACTCAGCTATCTGGGACCAGTGTGCAGGTAACCAGAGCGCATACTTTCTCTTCCGGAATAAATGTCCCCAAGCATCCGGAGTTCATCCCACAGTCCAGCTTCCGGCCGCTGGGACCAGTCTGAGAAAGTGAGTTTGAGTTGCGCACACCTTGGATTTGAACGTGCATCCCAGCCGAAGCTCTGACTAAAGGGGGTACAGATGACAGAGCTGCCACTACTGGACCTATGCGTTTCTACTATGCTCTTTAGCCATCCCATATGTATCTAGCTCGAGCCCAAGCCAATTTCTCATACAACTGTTGAGAGAAAAATCATTTGGTCGGAGGACACTTTTCTTTCTTCTCGTTTATTGCAGCAGTTAGAATTCCTAAAATTGTGTCTCTCTACACCACCCCCTGCTGCTGCCGCAGCCGCCATTGCTAAGATGTTTGTTCTTCGAAGTGATTTAATCGCCCTCATTTTTAATCGGCGAATTTCATTTTATTTTAAACTTATAATATAGGGAACAAATTCATTTCTGAGCACTAGCTTGACTTTTTGTTCTGAGATCGAGAGGGAAACTTCATTGGTCTCTCCGAATGGAGCGTTTTCAAGTTCTCGTTATTTAGATGGGAAAGAAGTTGCTGATTTTTGAGTAGTGAATTGTAGTTCCCACGTGGCTCCCTTCAGGCCCGACTGAGTGTGAATAAAAATGGTCCCTGTCCTGTGGGTTAGCAGAGGCCATTAAGTGAGCAAGAGAGCGATTACAAACAGAGGCCACCGGATATATTTGGAGTCTCTTTTTCCGGGGGTGGAAGGAGGAAGGCAGCGAGTGGAAGCAAAGACGTGGGCGTCGGAAATTGCCAAAAGTGTAGCGCTTAGCTGAGCGCCCCAAGGCGAAGTTGCAGCCTGGCCCTCTCTGTCGCACTGCAGAAAACAATAGGCGAGTTCTCCCCTTGCGCCTGGGCATTGGCAGTCCAAGTTCAGCGGGTGGGCGGGGTCGGGATCGCAGCACAAGCAAGATTCAGGAGAAGGCACGCTTTGGCCCTTTGGACTCCACAGGCTCTTCAGGAACTATCCTAGAGCCTTTGGGAATTACTCCTGTGCGGCCACCACTCTTGATCAGGCCTCAGCAGATGCCATCTCCTGCATGGGCTTACGCAGCAAACGCTAGGCCCAACACTCCTGAGTCATGCTGCCTGAAAGAGCTCAACTGGATCCCCTACCCTCATCTGTCACTCCTGGGCATCCACCAGGAGCCACTACCGGAAGAAAAAAAAAAATCTCCCCTCCCCCAATAAACTTAGGACGATGTTTAGCTCTGGCAAATACATTGAGAGAATTCAACTTGAGGCCACCTGTGAGGTTTACGTTTTATTTGGGTTGCTTTATTTATAATTACCTAACGGAGACCGGTACCCAGGACCTGAAGGGTTGTTCTAATCTGCAGGGCGGCGATGGTCTTTGTCCTCTTTCCCCAGGTCCTGTCGCTAGCAACCTGTTATGACCTCTAAACTTTCTAAAAGGATTGGTGTGCTCCAAGATTCCGGCAGAACACGCTTCTGAGCTTCCATACTAGGCTCGGTACAAGCAGCTGCCTCCACCAGCTACCCAGCAACCAGCCTCCTTCCTGGTGCCCCTCCCAGCCCCAGCCCTCACCCCCCGGCGCTGCCCGTCCCTGCGGGACCGCAGAACAGGCATTTCCTGGGCGGCCTGAACCAGAGTCCCAGAGCCCCAGTTCCTGCCACCGGAACCCTCAGCATCGCCCTTTGCCAGCTCAGCCGCCCCAGGAACTGAGCAGCTGCAAGCGGGATCTGCACTTCGTGGCCAGGCCGGAGGGACCAGCGGTGGGTGGGTGCGGCTGCGGGTACCCTGCCCGCCCGCCAGGGAGCGCTCCGGCCTGCGCTGCTGCTGAATTGTTGGCTGCAGCCTTCTGGTTGGGCAGCGACTTTGAGAGGCTTTGAGTGGATGGATGCCTGCGGCTGTTGGTGCCTCCTTGATGTCACAGGCGCCCTGGTCCTCTCTGTTTTCTCCAAAGGCTAAGGGTGCGGCAGCTCAGAGGCTAAGCATGGGGAGGGAGGAGAAGAAGGGAGGAATTCCTGGAGATGAGGGGGGGGTGGGATGGGCTCGGTTAGAAAAGCTTTGGACTGCTAGGTCCCTCTAAGTGGGAGGAAGAACCAACATCACTTCCAGTCGGGAGCCGAGGCTGGACTCTGACTAAAAGAGTGAGATCGTCGGGGGATCCAGCTGCCAGCTTCACAAGGGAGATACATTCGTCCTCATTTCACAAGGAAAAGATGTGTAGCACTCAGATTGGGCTGGTGGCTTGTGACATGCCCTAACTGAGTGGTGTGCTTATTCTGCAGTGCAGTCTTTCTGAACTGGTGCACAAAACACTTGGCACTCTGGAGCCCTGGATAGGGGGTGGAAAGTGGGGAGGCCCGGGGATGCCTGATGCTCTTCCGTGTGGATGCTTCCCTACTCTGAAAAATCAGTTTCTGCCAGAAAGACCTCTCCTCACAGCCTGGCTGTCAGCAGGTCAACCAGGAGGGCTGCTCAGACTGAGGAGAGCAAAGAGAACTTTACTCAGCTGTGTCTTGCTGAAGCTGGGGCTCTCTGGCCCCTTACCGAGTTCTCTGATTATGCTTTCAACAGAGTTCCCAGTTGAGAGAGGTGACTCTTTCCTGCCAGGACCCTGACCTGTGCTCTGGTAGATTTGCACTGTTTCCTCTAATCTGCCTCCCACAGTTCAAAGCCAAGTGGCTCTACTGAGCCTCAGAGCATCAGGTCATAGATTTATCTTCCGCCCTTCCTCTTAGAAGAAAAACCCCGCCCCCCCCTACACACACACACACACACACACACACACACACACACACACACACACACACACACTACTACTACTACTACTACTACTACTACTACTACTACTACTACTACCACCACCACCAGTTCTGACTTCCTGCTCTCCCAGTAAGCCACTGATGGAGTGACAGAGGGAGAATGGACCAACCTTATTTGATTTTCCCACCACAGACTTCCAATGGGGACCCTAAGTTGCGCTACAGCCCTACTAAGTGCTATGAGGAGGTCCACCTACCCAGTGTCTAAAAAAAAAGCTTTTTCTTTCTTTTCTTTTTTTTTTTTTTTTTAATAGAGTCTCACTATGTAGCTCTGCCTTCCTTGGAACTCACTATGTAGAGTTTGTAGACCAGGCTGATCTTGAACTCAGAGATCCTTCTGCCTCTGCCTCCCAAGTGCTGGGATTAAGGAGTGCTAAAAGAAGCTTTGCCTCTCTCCAACAAGACAAGGGTTTCTGAAGCTTCATGGTCTGCAGGGCACACCTTCATTCATTACCAAGCTCCCATTGCCTGTCCCTGTCTGCCACTTCCTTCCCCTTCACAGCAGAGGGAGCTCCCTGGGACACAGAAGTGACCCCAATAGTACTGTATGTAGACCTTTGCATTTCTCACCTCAAAGATATCTTAATGTACTAGCTGAGGGCATTTATCCATTTGTCTGCCCTCCCTGACAGCAGATTCTCTTATGGGGAGCATCAAGGCTCACAGGCAGGCGGGTTCCAGCACAGGATGGACCCTCAGCTGCTGAAGCCTTCTGAACTCCACAGCTTCTTACAGGATGGAGGATGCAGACTCCTCCGTATCTCAGCTCCACTTCTGGTGGTATCTGTCCAAACCTGCTTCCTGACGCCTCTACAGTGGTGGGCAGGAGTAGGCAGGGTGACCCAGGGCACTCTTCTTATCTTTCTGCCCACTTCAGAGGACTCATCTGTGCCCACTATCTCTAGTATGGTTCATATCAGCCCTCAGCCTGTTCCTATTTGTTCTTCATAGCAACATCTATGTCCGGTTTCTATCCTCTCCCCTGTTTCTTTTTGTTGAGCTACTTTTATTAAGGATAGAAAATTATATAGCTTCCGAAAAAGCCAAATGTATAAGACATACAGATTATGTCTCTTTCAGAAACAAGCCTTGAACCTCTCCAGACACAGCTATGGTTGGTAAGTATACACTGCCATGCTTTTACACTTATTTTTATGGGAATAAATGTTTTGCCTGCATCTATGTATGTTCACCACGTGGGTACCTGATGTCCAAGGAGGTCAGAAGAAGACATCAGTTCTTCTAGAACTGTAGTAAGAGATAGTTATGAAACACCATGTAGGGGCTAGAAATAAAGCAACAGGTGTTTTTAATCACTGAAATATCTCTTCGGGCCTACACTTTACTTTTAAAAGCTAGGACTACTGAATAGCAAGTCTACCTTGACATGGTGACCATGCCCTATCAGCGTGTGTGTTCAGGTAACTTCAGTGCTACAGTATTGTTATGATTGATGGCCACTATTGACAGGGTATTAGCTAAAGAACCGCAGTTTGCATTAGGCTTTGGCCTTAATGTTGAGCAGTTTTTGAGATTTGACAACTGGATAATGACAAGAATCCATCATTATTAAGAATTCATAGAGCAAGTTCTAGTATCTTGACTCCTTTCCCCAACTTTTCTCTGTAGTTCCACTTTTTTACAGATGTCACTGCAGAGGACTTTGTGTTTTCCTGTTCATCAGTACCCAACTCTATGGCATTAAGGAGGTGTGTCCTTGGGAGCTGATGAAGTCAGATGAACAGGACTGGTATCCTGGAAACAGGACACTACAGAAAGTTTATCCTGTTGGCCACTCCCGCATCTCTTTGGGCACTCGAGATACAGCATTCCCTCTCCAGAGGAGAAAGCAATGAGAACCACTATTTCTGCCAGTACCTCTGCCCTAAAATATTGCCACCTTAATGATTAAAAAAAAAAAAAAAATGTGGCCATTTCAATTTACATTCAGCCATTCAGCTTTGCCCTTTTAGCCATTCCTGTAGCGCTCAGCAACCTCAAGGCTTATTCATATGGCATGTGTCACAATCCACATCTTTTCTTTTGGGGGTCATATAATATTCTGTGGCCTGTTTACAGCACCTACTGATTTTGGGTGGTTTTTTTTTTTGTTTTTGTTTTTTGTTTTTTTTTTTTTTTTTTTTTTTTTTTTTTTTTTTTTTTTTTTTTTTTTTTTTTTTTTTTTTTTTTTTTTTTTTTTTTTTTTTTTTTTTTTTTTTTTTTTTTTTTTTTTTTTTTTTTTTTTTTTTTTTTTTTTTTTTTTTTTGAGTAGGGGCTGAATACAAACCCTCGTGCATGTAAAATCTGTGTTTCCCTTCTGAGCTACACTCTGACCAGCCCTGTATCACAAAGTATTTATCTTTCGTCAGTGGGCTTGTGGGATGCTTCCACATTTTGTTAGCTGTGAATAATGCTTCTAGGAACATGGAACCAAATATCTCACCAAGACTGATTTGATTCTTTTGGGTTTTTTTGAGATTATATACCCAAGAATATGATTGTTAAGTTATGCTACTCTTTATTATTTTAGAAAACAACCCATTGTTTTTGATAATGACTAAACCATTTTATAGTCTCACTAACAATACATTAAGGGTTCCAGCTTTTCTACAGTTTCCTGAATCTTGTTCTCTACTTCTTATTCTTTTTCTTTCTTTTCTTTTCTTTCTTCCTCCCCCACTCCCTTCCTTTCATTTTCCTTTCATTTGTTTGTGTTATTTGAGGTTTAAGTTGAACTCAGGGTCTTTTTTTTTTTTTCTGAGACACAGTTTCACTGTGTAGTCCTGGCTGTTCTGAAACTCACTCTGCAGACCAGACTGGCCTCTGACTCACAGTGATCTGCCTGCCTCTGCCTCCTGGATACTAGGATTAAAGGCGTGCACCAGCACTACCCAGGAAAGGTATCAGCAAGAATGCTTTCTTTGAATAGGCTACAGACCAGCAGCAATGCCACCGACCAATGAGGCTTTTTTAGAATTAAAAGCATTGAGCCACAATCCAGATTTCTTTTCCACACTGTCAAAAATTTGGACCAGTCTATATTTTTCATTCATCAAAATTATCCCTTTTCCTCTTTCAATCATCATGGCCACATGACTTCTACCTAGGAGACTGCCAAGAACCTGCCTTCAGTGGCAGATCTTCCCCAGTGAGGGAGGGAACTGTGGAGCCACACCCAGGAGTCCAGATGCCTCACTAAATTGCTCAGGGAATTGAAGGAGCTTTTGAAGTAGCAGGTGGCAGGCTGAGTCTTTGAACCAGATTCTATTTACTTATTGGCTAAAAAGGAATCATGGTGTTTTAATCGAAGAGAAATCCTCAGAGGTATCTGAGGCATCAGAGGGTCCTACTTATAACATGTCTCCCCAAGGTCTGCCTTCATGTATCAACATTGTAATCTGATGCCTCTGAAGGCGGCAAGAAGTTATGAGCTGTTATAGCTTGCTGGCTATCAGCACAGACTAACAACCCAATGGAATTCTTGCTGGAGGTCCTTTCTTAGTCTTGAGATGTGTTACTCCAGAATCTCCCTATAGCTAGGAATTTATTGTCTTGTGTTTCTGACAAGCCATCATGTTCTTCAACTGAACTAATTCTCTCTCTCTCTCTCTCTCTCTCTCTCTCTCTCTCTCTCTCTCTCTCTCGTGTGTGTGAGTGTGTGTGTGTGTGTGTGTGTGTACGCATGTGTTTTGCTGGGCATAAAATTCAGGGCCTTAACCATCCTAGGTTCAGCCCTGGAGCTCCATCCTTGATTTTAATAAATGCAGCTTCTGGACTAGAGAGTCACTCAGAAGTTAAGAGCACTTGTTGCTCTTCCAGAAAATCCTCCCCACACACCCATACCCCCCACATGCTTCATATCCCCCCCACCTCATACACTCCCTCTATACACCATAACCTCCCACAATACCCCATATCCCCTTTATTATCTCCCCCAACACTCCACCCCCCACCATAACCTCTCCATACCCTATACCCCCACACATACCATACCCTCCCCCCATGCACACAAACGCACAATAGTACTTTGCTGGAAA